>WBNM01002559.1:5012-36930 GCA_013399055.1 Ramphastos sulfuratus
AACTGGATGATCTTTGAGGTCCCTTCCAACCTAAACCATTTTATGATTCTATTATGGAGACAAATCAGCCCAGTTTGAGCTTCCAATGGGAAGCTACATCTAATGAAGATGATAAACTCTATAAAACACTAGGGGAACTCTGAGAGATAAGGAAGTGAAATTACCTCTGTGTTACCTGAATTTGGAATCCTTTCTTGAAGGAGGATAAGAATTTGGACAGAATAACATCAAAAAGAATAAAACATTGAAAACTATGTCCTCTAGTGAGTAATAAAAGAAATTTGGTTACTCTGTGAGGCTAAATAGGGCAAGAGGGTTAAAAAACTGAAATAGGCCAATACATAAAGGAAAAGAGAACATTGGAGAAAATAATGGCCTAACAGACAGAAGTACATGCTGGAAGCTAAACATGCTCCAGATCAGACTACAAATGAAGGCCCCTGCTACCAACAAAAGTAATTATTATCTAAGCAACATACTAAGTTTCCATGTATTTGTTGTCATTAGGAACACTAATCAAGATTTAATTATTATTTTTTAGACATACTCTTGTTCAAGCAAGCTAATTCAGAATAATGTTAGAGAAGGTTAAATTAAATGATGAATAAATCATTAATCACTTCATCATTCAGAGCAATTTAATGTCACTAAAGTTGAGTGTAGATGTGAACTGCATTCTCAAATCTTTCTTTTAACGTTGGCAAGTTTTGAAAGAAAAATCAGTATTCCAATTCTGAAATTTTTGTTACTATGCTTTAAATTAAAAGAAAGACCTTCACTTCACTGCTGATAAATTAATAGATAGCTTATGGATATAACCTACATCTGACTCCATATACCAGACTGATCAGTTGCAGGGACTTGTGAGGCATATCAAGATCATTGTATGGCCAAAATCCACAAGACCTAGACTGCCATTAAGCCATCCGTATATCATATGCCTGACAGAAGAGATACTTACAGCATAAAAGCCTTAGGGGACCACCCCTTATTTAGATACAGATAAAATAACAGTATTTTTGAGTAATTGTCACCACAGAACAGTAATTGTTCCACAAACTCTTGCTCAAATATGGAAATCTGAACTTCTGAAAAGCCAGAAAGGTCTTCTGAACACTCAGCTAAGAGTAGGTGGCAAATAAATGAGTAGAACACACACAGGTAATGTTCAAACTAAACTGATTATCCTTTCTCATATAAGGCAGTGGTATGTGCCATTCCAGTGACAATATGATAGAAATCTGTGTTCCAGGCAATAAGACACATTGCAGCAATGGGTTTCCTGAAGGCTATAATAAGCCTTGATGTGGGCAGCATGTGTCTCTAGAGGTGACATTAGACTAGGAAATCCAAAACTGTATGATCCATTCATCCTAAAACAGGAAGGCAGCAATCACCTGCAGCAGGTATGAACAAATCTTTTTGTTATTTGGGAGTTTGGGCAGTTGGCCAAGGCAAGGATTGCCATGAGAGAACACAAGCACTGCTGAAATTCATCATTTGCCTTAGTGGCTTTTTGATCCCGTAAGTAGCTTTCTATTTTGTCATAATTTATGTCTCAACTAACATTCTCTGAGACTCAATATCCAGTGTCATTACAGATTGAATCCTCAAACAGTCAGCTCTTCAGTGGGTACTTACTATCATTTGGGGGTCGTTTAACTATCATTTTGTAGCTTCCACTAATGTTTTTAAGACACAACTGCAAGGCGTGCAAATCATCCCACAATGAATGATTAAACAATGATCTTTTTAAATTTTATTTCAACTGAGATCCTACCTATACATTTACACTATATGTCTTAATTACCATTAAAGGTACCTGAAATACAAATTTCAGCTGATTTTTAAAATATTGTGTCCTAAAGAAGGATTTTCCCTCCAGGTGCTTAGAAGGAAAGTAAAGTAAAAGCAATGAGCTTTAAAAGCAATAGCAAAGGTCCATCTAGTGAAGCAACTCATTTACAACAGCAATTGATACCAGATGCTTACAGCAAAACATAACAGCAGGACAAACATATGCCTCTACAGAAAGCTTTCTCAGACTCCAGTGGTATGTAGCTCCAGGCCTTCCAGAGCCAAAGATAAAGATGGTCTTTTTGTGCTAACTTGTCCCTTAACATTTTTTCCTTCAAGTTTATCCAGATGCTTTTTGAACTCACTTCCACTCCAGATATTTTTTTTTCCTATTCTCTGAAAATAGTAGTCTCCAGCAATAAATTTCACATTCTACGTTAACATTAGGAAAAGAATAATCTTCTGTTGGAAAAGAATAATCTTCTGGTTTCCTGAAAACCAAATCTCTTGCTTTCATTTGATGCATCTAATTATTTTATTGAAAGATATCTTAATTCCCTAGGTCATCTTCTCACTGCTAATCTTCCCTTTTCCAAGTTTTTTTAGCGTATTGAGTCATTCCACACAACAAAGTTATCCTGATCATTCATTTTGTCCTCAGAGTATTTTCCAGGTAACTCTTTCTGTGACAGTGAGGCTAAGACTGAACAGTTTTTCACTCTGCCCTTGTCTTCATTACCTTAGTCAGTTTAATATTGTTTGTAAATTTTATCATCATTATTCATGCCTTTTTCCCAGCTAACTTCACAGAATCACAGAATCACAGAATGTCAGGGGCTGGAAGGGAACTTGAAAGATTTTCCATCTAGTCCAACCCCACTGCCAGAGCAGGATCATCTATACCAGATCACACAGGAATGCATCCAGACAGGTTTTGAATATCTCCAGAGAGGGAGACTCCACAACCTCCCTGGGCAGCCCGTTCCAGTGTTCTGTCACCCTCACTGTGAAAAAATTCCTCCTCATGTTTAAATGAAACTTCCTATGCCTCAACTTCCACCCATTGCCCTTTATGAGCACGCTGAACTACACAGGTCTAACTATTGAACTCCAACGGTTATCTCTTTATTAAATACCCTGCTTGTTCTTTAATTTGATAGCAACAGCATTTTCTGTATCTTCTTTAGCAAAATATATATATATAGTGAGAAATCAGAACATTCCTGCATCACCTGTCTTAAATTTGTTCATATGGACCCCTATTTTTTTCTATCCTGATACAGTGTTTTCAAAAACATCAGCAACCACAGAAAAAAAGGCTGTTATTTACAACTCAATACAGTACCTCAGCTATGCAACAGTCATGTAATATGACACATTTGGAAGAAAACACTAATTAGGTTGGCAGAGAGAGCAGGGAAGTAGTGATGAGTGCTGCAATCTACTAGCTAGCAACCATTCAATAAAGTAACCAAATTAAGAGAGGCTTATATAGACAAAAATAGCTAAGTAGTTGAAACGAACAGAAAAGTAATTCCTACAGCAAGTTCCATTTTCATCTGTTTCTCCTAACCAAAAGCACATTTGAGGATCGATATCTTAGAAACCACTTTTTGATGGAGACATGAAATTTGTGCTTGCTGTAATGCCACCAGCCTCTGTACTTCAAGTAGGGAGTGGAGGCCACATCTACACACTCATCTCACACCTGAGACAACAATATGATCTGACTTGTATGGATTGCTAAGCCTCTTCAATCCTTAAGGCTGAGCCTTGAAACCTTTTACTTAAGAGGTGGCTAAAAGCTAAGAAGTGGCTAAAACTTGCACCATGACTATAGCCTTGTCTGTACACAATGACAGCTGGGCAAAATGTAGTCCAAGGGCAAGTGGAGAATCACTAACACTCTCTTCTACGAGTCTCAGTATTCACACAGCTATTTCTATAATGCTACTCATTCCTACTTCTTTCCTCAGATCTTCAGAACAAAACGATAAGAAAATGCCACTAACCCCTCCCTCCTGAGGGCACTTTAAAGTATGCTTTTAAGTACGATAAGGCTTACACAGCTCCAGTGTTTTAAATCAAGACATATTTTGAAGACTGAATGTCTAAAATTTCTAAAATCCAACATTTTGATGCCAAGTATTTTGTTTAAAAAAGTAGTCTCCTTTTTTTTTTTTTTTAGCTGACATTACTTTTGCTTCTGTAAGTGAGGCCAGATAAAAATTAATTACAGTTTGCTGAGTTCAAGGGAGAAAAGTCTGAAAGGCAAACATGGAGTAAATCACGCAACTCTAAGAGGCTCTAAATCCTTTATCTGTCTTCTCTAAGCCTAAACAATCTGTCAGAAAAGAAATGAGATGGGATCAGAGGGAACAACATATGCTCTTAATTACTGTTAATTCCTGTTAAAAATTTTACTTCATATTTGCCATTTTCAGCTCCAATGGTTATAAACCTCTTCTGAAAAACAACAATTACAATTTATAGGCCTAAACATAATATGAGTTAGGGACATTTGGGGCTTTGGGCAAAACCCCAAAACTCAGAAGGATCATGAGGGCCTGCTTTGGTCATCTGTAATGGCATTGAAGGTCAAGATAAAGCAAACTTTTACCCTTCTCCTCTGCAGGAGACTTCCATCCCTGCTGAGCTTGCATTAGGAGATCTGCCTTGTTGTTTGATGGATGTACCACCCCAGACAAACTCCCCATCTGATGCTGTAACTAGAGCAGGATGCCACAGGGATGTCACTTTGGTTTTTTAGATCCCATTTCTAGGAGCTGGTCTGTTCTGTACCACGACAATTCTAAAGTGTATTTCTCAGTTCTTAGAATCATAGAATCATTTCTGTTGGAAAAGACCTCTATGATCATTGAGCCCAAGCATTGACCTAGCAACTCCATAGCCATTCGGCTGTCACAAAGTGCCACATCTACAGGTTTCTTGAACACCTTCAAGGATAGAGACTCCACCACCTCCCTCAGAAACATATTGCAATACCTGACCACTCTCAGTATAGACATTTTTCTCAATATCCAATTTAAACCTTCCTTGGCACAATTTCTATGACTTGACACTAGGGAGAAGAGACCAACATCCATGTCATAACAATCACCTTTCAGTTAGTTGTGGAGAACAATAAGGCCTCCCCTCAGCATCCTCTACTCCAGACTAAAGAATCCCAGTGCCCTCAGCCTCTCTACATAAGACTTATTCTCCAGACCCTTCACCAGCTTCAGTACCCTTCTCTGGATGTGCTCCAGCAACTCAATGGCCCAAATCTGAAAACAGTAGTCAAGGTGCAGCCTCACCAGTGCCAAGTGCAGGGGCACGATCACTTCCCTACTCCTGCTGGCCACACTACTCCTTACACAGTCCAGAATACTGTTGGCTTTCTTGGCCATGTGGGCACACTGCCAGCTCATGTTTGCCCAGCTGTCAGCCAGTAACCCCAGGTCCATTTCTGCTGGACAGCTTTCCAGCCACTGTCCCCTAAGCCTCTAGTGTTGCATGGGGTTATTATGACCCAAGCGTGGGACCCAGCACATGGCCTTTTTAAAAGCTTATACAGTTGGCCTCAGTCAGAACCCTCTACAGAGCCTTCTTAGCCTCAAGCAGATCAACACTCCCATGCAATTTGGTGTCATCTGCAGACTTACTGAGGGTGCTCTCAATCCCCTCATCCAGATCCTTGATATTAAACAAGACTGATTCCAACACTGAGAGCTCTGGGGAACACCACTTGTGACTGGCCATCAGCTAGGTTTAATTCCATTCATCTTTAGGCCTGACCATCCAGTTAGTTTTTCCCTAGTGAAGCATCCACTCAATCAAGCCACAAGCAGCCAGTTTGTCCAGTAGGATGATGTGGAAGACAATGTCAAATGCTTTACTGAAGTCCAAGTAAACAGCATCCCCAGCCTTTCCCTCATCTGCTAAGCAGGTCACCTTGTGGTAGTAGGAGATGAGGTTCTTCAAGCAGGACCTGCCCTTCACAAGCCCACAGGCCTGATCACCTGATTCACCTGCACAAGCCACATAATAGCACTCAAGTCAAATGAGAACCATTTCAACTTTTTCCAGGAATGAGTAAAGTTTTTGTGACTTTACTCAATGTTTTCTGCTTACACAAAAGTGCATACTTTTTCAGGTCTATCCAGTCCATATCTTTTCAGGATGAGGAGACAAAAAATTCCTGAAGCTGTTCCTGGTCCTAATAGCCAATGCCTCATTCAGGCAGGAATCTCTCCTTCTTTCTGCAGTTACACACCTCTCTAAACTATGACTGAATGTACTCTGCATACAAGAGATCTAATGAACACTGTCCTATTTCAAATTGTTTATACCAAAGCAATACTTATGGTAAAGAAGTTAGCCAATTGCAGTTGATCTACTCAGTGTCAATGCTTTCATCAAGCACAATCTGGATTTAGGGCCATGGAAACACTTGCAGGGTAGCGATTAACACTGATGGTCAGACATATATTCTCTTCTCCTGACAGACTCCTGACACATTTTTATTAAATACTGCTGTCTTGCCTGAGGGAAACATCAGAAATCCACAGTATAGTACCAACTTGGCCAGCACTGCTCTTGGGCAGATGGACCACATGCTGGCCCAGAGAGGCAGTGGGAACACTGAGCTCAGGAGCCAGTCCATAGCTTTGGAGTGCTACTATGAGTTTCAGAGACTGAGAGTTCTCACTGAAGAGCAGTCTGAGCAAAGTATTCTGCAGCATTTGATTGCCCGGAAAAATCTCTCTTATGCTCATGGATGGTGAAGCCATGTGCCTAAAGCTCAACTATTCTTCCTCACTGTGTTCTCCTTTACCGGGATGCATCTTGGAGAGAAAAAAAGCTGGGTTGCATTGTGGCTCAAGCCCACGGCTGACACACACCACAGACACACAGAGAGAAGATAAGTCTTTTCATGTCTGACTCTCCTTCTATGTGTCACTATGTCTGCCTTGACTAAAACACAGGTTTTATTTTTAAACCATTTCACTTTGTTAACCAAAGGTTACTCCACGAAGTGCATTAGCAGCACCAGTTAACACAAATAAGTTGAGGCTTTCCACCATAATAAAAGATAATAAAAGCAATCAGCATTCACATAGCACTTTACATTTTGAAAGGATGGTAAAGTCATTAAGTATTATTAAATATGTTTTATAGAGAGAATACAGAGAGGTTAAGTGCCTTGTCCCGGAGTAGGCAGGATTAAGACAGAGGTGCGACAGGCTCTCAGCACACTCCTGAGTACTTTCAGCCACAAAAATCTTTGGGTGAAGAAGCCTCCATGAACTCAGGTGCAAACTCTGTTTCTCACAAATAAGTAAAAAGGTGTATATATATGCAAAAAAATTAAAAAGATACAGAAGCAACTGAACTTTTTTTCTTTTTTTCAAAGAGGAAAAGGAAAGAAAGCCTTGCCAAGTTGAGTTGAGGGAGAGAATTGTTTAAAGTGGGAGCAGAAAACCCCAAGGCAGGGAACTAACGAAGCATTAATTCTCAACTAGTTTTAAAGCACTCATTCATCTAGGCAAGCTAACTGCCTATACAAAAAACCTTTTAAGCCTAAGCTTTCTTTCCCCTCCAAACAATCAGTTTTGAACATTATTAAATTAATAACAAATCTTACTACTAATAGTTACAACAGCTGTTGTATAAGATTATTGCTGGTGGAGGCACTTTGCCAGTTAAAGTTTATCGCACTGCTTTTATAAAAGAAGAAGAGAGAAATATACATTTTTCTGTACAGAAATCAAGCACTAGTCAGCAAAAAGCCATGCTCATTATTACATGACAAATTACTGCAGCACTATATAGCAGTTATTTAAAGCATGGTAATTATGATTCTTTCCTGCACTATAATCCTGATGTCTGAGATGCAGGCTACATTTTTACAACAGTTAAGATGTTATTTTATGGTTCTTTCACCGCTGAGAGCTATGTTATTTCTCATGAGTTCAGGCTTGCCAATAAAATGCACAGGACAGTATTTGCATGCTAAGAACAAGACAAGGGTAGATGTTCCCAGTTATTTAAGTGTAGGAATGGACCATTAATGGCATGAGAAGGCTTTGCATTTGAAGGGTGTCCTCTGAATCTTTCCTTGCACAGATGAAGAATTATACTAGGCAAAGTTTATTAGTTGCTAACTGAAATACAGAGTATGAAGTAATACCTCTTTTCTTTATTGTTTCTGCAACAGTTAACTACATTATGCTAAATTTATACCAGCACTCAGGCCAGTTGCATGTAGGCTTGGGGGTTTAATTTTGTCATTTTTGTAAGAGGTCACTGCTATGCAAAATGTTTTCCATCAAAAGCAGATCCAGTTAAAATAATTCGTGGATCTGGTTATGCATTTTTGTGTGACTTTTATGAACTCAAAAGACAGGCTCGTAAATACAAGCCGTCCTCTCTGCCTCATTCTTTGCCCTTTTCCCCCTCCCCACTCCACCAGGGCTGCTAATTTCCTACACTTTTCTGATCGTTTAAGTGTTCAGCTAACTGATGAAATAACACAGCAAGAAGGAGCGTAACAAGGTAAGTGATGGGCAGTCAGGGAGCACCAACCACATTGTATGGTGTATGCTTTGTGTAAACTTCCCCTGAGATTTAAGGGCATGTCCAGCATGACTTGGATTTTTTTGTGTGTTCAGCTGCATCCAAGAAATCATGAGGTTTTCAGCATTTGTTTGACCTCTTTACTAAAGTACCAGGCTGTGCTCCAATTGTAATTCAAATCAAGCATAAATAAGTGATGTTTTTGTGGATGTCAAGAAAAATCATTTGAGGCAAAAGCTCTCTTTAAGCAATCACTCTCAAAGCAATCTCTTTTGCTATCACAATTGTAAGAAAACATACAGTCACTGAAGAGGTAAAAGGAAGCACACTGAAGTAGACTCTTTCACAGCTTTTTTAATGACACCAGCAACCCCCTGTGAAGATTCAAATGGTTGCTTCAATACACAGTTATCAGGGGCAAATTTTAAAGCCAAGGATCAACCTGTGAGTCTTTCCAGCTACATTCCTCTTTACAGAGTACACCTACATGCTTTTACTGCATCCTTTCACTAATGTCATAAGCAGTTGAGTTGAGAAAGGTACGTTAGTTGGAACAGTACTATAACAGCATCAGTGAGATCAGCAAGGCAAGTGGTGCTTTGTGCAAGGCTCTGCAGACCTGCTCAGAGTATTCCACTGTGCCCCTCGTAGATGGATCTTGATAGACAGAGTGGGACACACACACTCTGAAAAGCCTCAGAGTGCATGAAGGCAATGCAAATATATCACACACTTTAGCAGCCATGTGCATGGCAGGATAGGGGTGATAAGTGAAAATAAAAAAATCAGTTGAAGTGAGTCTGGAGACCTCCTTGATCATTGGCAGCTCACTTCTACTCCTCTGCATCCCATTTCCCCCACAAATGTTATGGCATAAAAGTATCTCTACTGTTCCATTTTAAATCCTTTCAATGTCATTAATTGTAACAGCTATACGAAGGACCAGAAGGTCGTCATAACACAACCAAGAACATTTTGTAAAAGAGATAAAATTACCTAGCACAATGATCAGTTTCAGCCACTCTTCTAACTTTATTTATTTATTGGGAGAGTGAGAAGCTAAACTTAATGATTATTAGTCCTCTTCTTTCTGAATGTCCTTAATATCCTGGGTTTATACTTTTGACTACTTTTAGCAATTTTGTTGAAGACTTTAAGAACTAAAGTTTAACCATTTCAGTTTATATCTCCGCATGGAAGCTTCAGAAATATCTCTTTTGAGTTTAGCACCTTGTTTAACTACAACAACTTTCATGTTGGGCTTTCAGAGGTCTACCCTCTCTCCTCCATTCACAAAGTCCAGTGAACAAAGTACTAAGCTTTCTGCTACTCAGTTTATTCCATTCCAAGATCTACTTTACTCACCAGTGAACAAATTAACATTCACTGCAGCAGAATCTGGAATTAGCAGAGAAGAGGATTATTTTGCAGCCCAGAGAAAAGAAGGAAAAAATTGTCAAGTCTGTAGTGAACCTGAAGATTAAAACTACTTCAAGAAATGCTTAGAACATAGTGTGCTGTACCCAAGAAATGAAGCATAACCTCAGAGTTCATGGTCTAGTCATTCTTTATAGTCATTAGGAAATAAAACTAGCTTGACTAGGGCACCTGCATCCATTTTATTTCTTCAGATTGTTCACTTTCATGCAAGTCTTGTATTTGCCTATTGTACTTTTCTGTAACAGAAGCTGTGTACATATAGGTACTGTGTGGTGTTCATTACATTGGCTGGTACCTACACAAAACCAGAAACACAAGCATATATAAATCAGACTCAAAAGTTTATCTTCCCTCCTTTTCGCCCCTACACGACTGGTTTTTGAACAGAAACTAATCTCTGCAAAATTATCCAAGAAATTCTAACAACACATCAAAGAGAAGAAAGACAGCAAAATTAATTGCAGCAATTTCCTTTAACCACTACAACAAGAAGAGCATTTTAGCAGCTGTGTGGGAGTGTCAGCATATGACAGAGCAAAGGAATACATCACAGGGAAGGCAAGACACTGGAATGCAGCTGGTCTTTTATATTCATTTTCTTGTCCAGGGAAACAGTAAGTTAGTAAGGAGCATGTTTCATGAAAACACAAAATTCACCTAAGCCCCTTTTTTTTGCACACTCTTTCAATGGATAACAAACCCAAGGGACATTTCAGCATCTGCAAAGCCTCAGGCAACTGAAGAAACTGCAGCATGTTGCATGGACCAGGCTTAGGTGTGCATACGAAATGCAGGTGTTGCACTACCTTGTACTCAAGCTCCTATACTACTTGCTGAAATAGCTGCTGAACCTAGAGCTGGTTGAAAACACTCTGACAGAGCATTTTACATTGGAAGTGACAGGCTGAAGAGTTAAAAACACTCTGAAAAACATGTCAGACTTCATAAAATGAAAATAAACAAACAAAACCAGGCTGGTGTCCCTCTCAGATTCCTCATTGTAGTTTTTTGGACTCCATCAGGCACTTATTCCTACTCAGCACTGTAAAAGGCAAACAGACTTCTAGGAAATCCAGGACTCTGTTTCCCTCAAATTTGAAAAGATGACTAAAGGATTTGAAATCTGTATGAAATCTATTCATTACTATTGAATAAGTTGATTCATTTTACCTGAAAAAGTTTTTGTCTAGCAAAAAGGTCCAGAGACATTAAATGAAAATTATTCTTTTTTCATTGTTTGAATCTGCCATGAAACAAAGAAATTAATTATTCACACAACCCATTACATTGGAAGAATTGCAGTAGTATCTTCTAATAAGTACAATAACAGAAGCTACAGATTAAAATGAAAATGTGTAACTTAAAATTCAGCAAGGTTTCCCTGGAAATAGAATTTGATAATGTTTTCAAACTGTTGTACCACTTCAAAAAGTGATAGTTCTAATCTTTCTCATTTACAGAGAAAATTTGACTTATTTTGCTTTTCCTTCATCTGCATATGAACCATTCAGGCATAGACTAGGAGACCGTTTTATGAATACCATCATCACACTGACCCTCAAGGCACAATTTGTTTTTTATATAGAAGATCTTTTTCAGGCTGAAGACTCCTATCCTCAGGGGCAGAACAACTGTGTTTGGTGTAAAAGCCCTGAGGCAGCAAGTATCACCTGGCTGCTACTCAAAAAATGTTGCCCATATTTGATGGTATCCAGAAAAATCTTGGGTTCTTGTTATATATTTGTACAGCTCCTGTATGTTTCTAAGACTCTACAAGCACTGTTGATGTGACCCTGCACCCCTGTAAACATCAGGTATTATCAATCTGCTCAGAGAGTCAGAAGCCAAGAGACACAGTGTCAGGCTGTCAGGTGGAAGGGGAAGACCAGAACATCAGGATTACACTGAGCTGCTTTTGACATCCCATTACTGAGTTATTTCAGAGCAACTTCTGACAAGCAGATACCTCTGTCTCTTGTGTACTTGAAATAGGCACTTAAATATTACTCCACAGCATTACTTGTAAATAAAATCTCTTCCATACAATCTGGCAACAATTATTCACTGTCAGTTGAAGAAGAGCAGATCTGAATCCATCAGGGTGCAGTGGTAGAGTTTTACCAAAATTTGTCAGAAGCCCTGCTACAATAAGAAGATATAAAAAGACTCATTTGGAGTTTAAAGAAAATAACACTCTGACTGAACTGCCTGCTGAAATGAGACAGTAAGGCAAATGTATTTATGCTGCCTGGCAGTGTCTCATTCAAATGTCTGGGTCTTTCCTGAACACTTAATTAGAAGTGGGCCACAGAGAAAAAAAAAATAGAGTGGAACAAAAACAGAAGAAACAAAACCAATATCAAATAAATTACGTATTTTAATCATAGAATCATAGAAAGGTAAGGTTGGAAGGGACCTCAGGGATCATCTAGTTCCAACCCCCTGCCATAGGCAGGGACACCTCCCACTAGTACAGGTCACTCAAGNACCATACATTGCATTATTTCACACTTAGTTATAATTAATATTTCCTTAGATATATTTAACAGCATCAAAGATAATTTCTCATGACAGCTTTGATAACACCTGGACAAAGTACTATGTAGAACTTCTGCAAAATACGGGCCATATTTTTTTGAAGACAGGAATATTGGTGAAGCATAAAAAACAGAAGCATAATAAAAAATAGCAGATTTAATCCATATTTACATCTCTAAGCTATGAATCCCCAAATTAGGGCATTTTTAATTTTACAACAACTTTCCCATGCAGCAGATAAAGTCCTGGGATAGCAATTTATGGATGAAAACATGGGGCAACGTTATTAGAGAGACATCTAAAACTAACACTAGTAGGCATTGGCACAGATAGGAGCAAAATTTTCGTACTGGTAAGGCAACATTTGTCATTGTGTAAAAGAATAACCCTATATATATATATATGCATANCTGTAAATAGGCAAAACAGCACAGCTGACCTAAAAAAAAAAGGGAAAAAAAAAAAAAAATCCCGTTTCTTCATCCCTGAGAACTAAAGCTTCTCTGCCACTAGAGGGTGAGACAACTACAAACCAAATACTTAAGTCTTAGTCGCTCCTGTGGAGGGTGTAAGTGCAAGTTAAGATGCAGACAGGAGTTTGATTATTCATATCTGGGGGAGAAAGAACAGTATGCATACTGTGGGCACAGCAAGCAACTCATACACTTAAAGCCAGAGCTGCAAAGAACAGTCTGTGGGTATGTATATATATATATATATATATATATATATACACCTAGGGGTAAAAAGTGCAAATTATTCTCCATAGCTGTGTTTATATGAAGACCAAGTAGGGGAAAAAAAAAATCACAAGAAACATTGATGCTAGGTTTTCATTAGAAGCTCTTCTCTGTTAGCTGAAAATTACATCTATTCTTTTAAATGTGTGAGACATTAACTAATTAATACCAGTGGTTAATTCCACCTTCACTGAATAAAATACACTAAAACTGTCCTTTTCTACAGGCTTTGCAAAATCCCACCCTGCAAAAGAATAGAAAGCAACTGCTGATTCCAAAAAGTTTGCCATATGCATTTGTTGCTTCATGTCACTATTTACTAACTGTACCTTGTAAACTTGGCCCAAAGAAGAATAAATGCAGAAGAATTAGCTGCTATCCTGGAAGACAAAGGCAGCTTCCAAAAAGATATATACTAGAATAAGCAACAAATCACGAGGTAACACCAAAAAGAAACACCAGGGCTCTTCTAGTCTCCAGATAGCATAGCTAAAAGAACAGCCAGATTTTGCCTCCTTGGAAGTACTCTGTACTTCAGGAATGGAAGCAAACTAAAGACCCTCTAGGAACTACGATGCACCTTGAGTGTGGGGGAAATTACCATACTTCCTCTTACCTTTGATGTTCCTACCTCTCACAGCTCTGGCATAGCATTACAGAATATATTGCAGATCAAACAGAAGTGTTCAAAGTAAAAGCTATACAATTTCTACTTCAGTAAACAGGTTAAAGGCAATAAATGGTGACTGTAGCTAGAAGACTCGTGCCTTTTATAAAGAAGAGATTGGAAAAGACCCTTCTGTTGAAGAACAAATAAGGGAAATCAAATTATAAATAGGCTTGAGTTAGAGCTGGAGTGTATGTTACTGATGATAGTACACATACACTAATATTTCTCTATAGCATGCTCACATTAATACTTGCCTGTTCATTCCCAGTATATGGTAACCTTCATATTTCAACTGCCTCAAGTATTTTGCAGTGAACTGGACTGGGAAACTCACAGAAGCTATAGGCAACACAAAATCAACCTAAATAAAGGTGTACTTTTAACCCAGATCAATCCTGCTACTCACATGGCTGCCTCAGCCCCGGTCAAAGCAGAAAGGTAGAAACTGCTCTAGCTGACATTGCAACTGAAATACTTAAGGAACTACAATCCAACAATGTACATTCTACAAATTTATGCAAAGCTCTTAAGAAATACTTCCTTAATAGCAATCAATGGAGATTTCTGAAATAGGTCAGACACTCAACATGACTTTGTTCATTCCTATTAGAATGTCAGTGTTACAATTTTAGCTGTATTCTGGTCAGTTGTTTCTCATACAATGAATATACCCAGTTAGAGACTGTTCAGTGTTTTGGTAAACACTGGGTTCACCTACTAGCAGCCTGTATAGTCACTTTTCTATTTGCAGCCATCTTTTCCAAGGGGCAGCAGCTGTTGCAGAATATGCTTCATTATTAGGCTATTGATAAGATTGAATACTCTCTCAAAAGTGTCTAATTAACCTAGCACACCACATTCCCTCTCTTAGGGAAGGTAAATCAAGTAAAAGGAGATTTCTTGAATTTTCATTTTCTAAATCACCTTAAAAACTACAGAATGCAATTTAATAGTCAACACAACTTTTTTTTTTAATCTTGAGTCTACATGAGATTTTGAGTGATACTTTCCCCCTTATCTGTATATATTAACCCTGAATCTGGGTCCGTGACTTCCTACTTGATTAACTGAAAAAGACTCCAAACCAAGAATCTTAACCTGTAGAGACCAGAAGTCATTGAAATTTCTGCCAACGTGCAGTTTCTTTTTCTGAGGTCAGCCTGTGCACAAGGAATACTAGCTACCCAGGAGAATCAACAGGTATGGTCCAACATCCTGATCACTGCCTCTGTTGCACGAGGAGAAGGAGCAGGACGCTGAGTCAAAGACCTTGATTCTTCCCTTCTCTTTCCCAAGCTCTTCCTTTGAAGAGGTTTAAGAACATTTATGTCTAGACTCAGAGTCTAACTGCAGTGATAAATAGTTCATCTCAATCTGCCTGCTAAGGATTGTGATGGACAGAACTGCTTGAGAGAGCCCAGTGCAGAGCCACAAAGATGATTAAGGAAATGGAACATCTCCCTTATGAGGAGAGACTGGGGGAGCTGGGGCTCTTTAGCTTGGAGAAGAGGAGACTGAGAGATGACCTCATTCATGCTTATAAATATGTAAAAGGTGAGTGCTAAGAGCCAGGCTCTTCTCGGTGATGCCCGATGACAGGACAGGGGGCCACGGGTGGAAGCTGAGGCATAGGAAGTTCCATGGAAACATGAGGAGGAATTTTTTCCACAGTGAGTGTGACAGAACACTGGAACAGGCTGCCCAGGGGGATTGTGGAGTCTCCCTCTATGGAGACATTCAAAACCTGCCTGGATGAGTTCCTGTGTGATCTGGTATAGGTGCTCTGGCAGGGGGGTTGGACTGGGTGATCTTTTGAGGTCACTTCCAGCCCCTGACATTCTGTGATTTTGTGATTCTGTAATTCTTAGAAGCAGTAGAACTTTCCATAAGGAAGAGAAAAAGCAGTATTTTCTTACAGCCCCTCTTAGCTGAGAATAAACTCCCACAGGAACAAGAGAATTGCAGATTTCTCACTCCCCATTCTGCTGTGGGATATGCTTTAACTTGCATTCGCTAGTTTCAAATCACAGCAGTCCACAACTAACACACAGACAAAACAACATACCCTTTACACACATAGTTCATTTCCTGGAGAGATAATCAAAGAAAATAAATGAGCTGCATAACAGATGTGTCATATAACGTGCTGTTGCAGTGGTAGAGACAGGGTAAGAACCTATCCAAAAGAAGTCTGCAATAAATCTTTTTCTAATTACATCTATGTATCTCAAAACCTTCTATATATCAAATGTGAGATTTTAGTGAATAACTCACTTGAACAGAAAAATAATACAGGTTATATTAAAATAACATCTAAAGGGGAATTGCAGCTGACGTTGCTCTAAGATGTAATATTGGAGAGAAATGAAAGGAGTTAGGCTAAAGTTATTAACCACCAAGTAAAAGGGGCCAATTTATGTGAATTATGTGAACAGAGAACAATGGATATGTGCGCATGCACATACACATCGCATCAGTGCTTCCCAACAATCACATATTCTTTTTGTAAATTATTTTAAGAAATAAATAAATCAGGATGGATCATTACCTACTCTTTCCTCAGAGTGGAAATTAACAAGCGTTTCTTGGAAAGCTCCAAGGTTCAGCATAGCTTAAGACTTGTCCAAGAGTGTAAATTACTTATCATCTAAAGAAAAATAGCAGGAAATGTTGTATAAAATGATAGTTTCTTTTAGAAACAAAACATTACAGTTTAAGCATTTGATTACCTTAAATTTTGTCTAGAAATATATAAAATATTACTGTGCATGCTCAGTTTTTGCCTCTTTGCCAAGACTAATAGAATCAATCTTCAAGCATTTATTGTCAAATGAATTTGTATGTTATTGGATGCCCAACAAACTCCAATATATAGGCTGTTTTCATTAAAAGAATATCAGTTCCTTCTTACCTGTTGCTTGTTAATTCTCATCTGCCAGTATTTGCCAAACAGATACACAAGATTACTTACAATGATTCAATCTTAGTTACTGAAGATATTTTTTCTTTGAGACAGCTTTTTAGGAAGCCACAAAATTAAAAATTTTGAAATTTAAATATCACAGAATCAGAATCACAGAACATTAGATATTGTAAGGGACCTCCAGAGATCAAGTCCAACCCCCCTTGCCAAAAACAAGATCACCTAGAGTAGTCTGCACAGGAATGCATCCTGGAGGGTTTTGAAAGTCTCCAGAGAAAGCAACTCCACAACCTCTCTGGGCAGCCTGTTCCAGTGCTTCATCACCCTCACCGTAAAGCAGTTTCTCCTCAAGTTGAGGTGAAACCTTCTATGTTCAAGTTTGTATCCATTGTTCCTTGTTTTATTGCTGATGATGATCGAAAAGACATTGGCCCCATCCACTTGACACCCACCCCTCAGATATTTGTACACACTGATCAGATCTCCTCTCAGTCTTCCCTTCTCCAGACTGAAGAGTCTCAGGTTTCTCACTCTCTTCATAGGGCAGATGCTCAAGTCCCCCAATCACTCTAGTGGCTCTCTGTTGGACTTTTCCCAGCAGGTCCCTGTCTCTCTTGAACTGGGAAGCCCAAAATTGGACACTATTCTAGGTGTGGTCTCACTGGAGCAGAACAGAGGGGGAGAAGAACCTGCCTAGCCCTGCTGGCCACACTTTTCCTGATGCACCCCAGGATGCCATTGGCTGTCTTGGCTACAAATATTTCTTACTCTAGAATAAATTCTGAACAAACTCTGCCCGTAATAGCGCTTTGGGTCTTGATTTTAAAATCACTATATACATATGAAACTTTACATATGTGTAGTGCCATAATCTCTTAGTAATAAATGTATTCGGATGTGTGTGTACCTATTGAATGAGATTTACAAGTTTGTCTTCAGATTTAAATTTCAGCACATACTTTGTGCTAGGATATTTTAGATGGAGAGTTGTATTTGAGGTCCACCACTCTAAAGAGGGGTGTTTCTTAACTAAAATCACCTAGAGTAGATCATCATTCCTGTGCTGAGCTAATAAATAGATAGCTTTGTAGATGCAGTCATTACATGTTTTTCAAATTATTCAGTTGCACAAAGAAGGAAACTAAGATCTCTCGGGAAAAACAAATATTATGGAATTTTAAAAAGACTGGAGTTCCAACTGTGGCTGATTTATTGGGCAAATATTACAAAGAATATTATTAGTTATAAATCCTTTTTTTTCCCCTAAATATATGAAACACGCTTCACCTGAAAACAAACCAAACCAAACCAAACAAACCCCCAAACCAAGAATGTGCATTTTCACAGCATGTTACACACATTCACCTCCATCATAACAGAAACTCATAAAGAAAGGCCACAGTTGGTTTTTTTTCTCATTTCAAGGGTAGTGAGGCACTGAAACAAGTTGTGGTTGCCCAGTTCCTGGAATTGTTCAGTGCCAAGCTGAATGGGACTTTGAGCAACCTGGTCTAGTGGAAGGTGTCCTTGCCCATGGCAGGGCAGTTGGAACCAGATGAACTTTATGGTTTCTTCCAATCCAACCATTCTAGGGTTCTATGATTTTAGGAATTTTCAGTACTGTGCACGGAGAACAACTATGGTTATGCGATGTAAGACAGGCAGTTTTATTCTGTATTTGTTTATAAACTTATATCTTATTACAACTTTCCTAAATTAAAGCAGCCTAGAAAGATGGATAACTTGCTTGATTCAATACATTTTGGCATTCAACCCTCTATGCAAAGTAATTACTTCTGTGAACGAGAGGACAATGTATGACTCTCTATAAATTACACTAACATTGCAATTTGGCAATATTAGAAAGAATTATTGTGGTTTTGAATGAAATACCCTACATATGAAGGAGAGCTTTTCATTGTCACCACAGAATGTTGCTAAAAGAAGTTGCAGGCAGATGCACTCACATAAGGGCATCAAGATCTGACTTATTCTTCAGACTCTCTTCTAGACAAAGAAGTAAAATCTGGAAAGGTAAGGCATAAGCTATAGGAACTTGTAAAAGAAGAAAAATCTAATAAAAACAATCAAAAAATCATGAAACGATGCAAGCTACGTATGAGAAAATCCTCAAGGATGTACATTTGAGCTGATTCAAATGTTCTCTAAGGAAAGATTCAAAATGGCCCTTTAAGTACTTTTGGTTTCCTAATTCTGCTTTCCCTTGATTGAAAACTCATGCAAATGAAGTGACTTTGAATATATTCTTGTAATCCCTACTGCCAGGAAATTTCTGATGAAAAAGTGGTGTATGAAGCTCAATGACTATGCCTCGTAAGAGGAAATGGGAAAGGAATATTGAGTAGAAAACATTCCAAGGCTGTCCATGTGGCAGGGGGAAGAGGCAACAACCAGATCCTTCCACTTTTAAGAACAAATTACTGACCTTTATCAGGAGCACTGAACTTGGTGTTGGCTCTTCTGACTGATTCCCTGTTTTCTTCCTCTGGTCCTCTTGCATGTGCTCTCTACTTCTAGTCCCAGCTGGAGTCTCCTTGATGCTGGTCATGTTGCTAACTCTAGTCCTTAGGCATATATCTCTAACTCCAGGAACTCTCTAGAGTTAGACAATCACTGCATTGGGATACCTCTTACATTTCCAGTATCACAGTTGTTATTCAGACCCTGAGCATTTTTTTTATCCTGCTATTGTTTTCTTCCAGTCTTCAGCCAGTGAAAGCACTGCCTGTGCTTTTGTTCCCATAGATGCCTGTAGCCAAAGTTTATGTTCCTTTCCAACCATTTCTTCTGAGCTGTTTCTTCTCACCTTTGTTTTTTCCCTGTATGACACCAGATCCTGGTGTATATAGCTCTGTTGGACATCTACCTGTTCTGTAGAATCAGCATCTTCCCTCTGGCCTCTCAGCAGGAAACCATTATGTCACACAGTCTCTTTCTTTTCTCTCATTAAAATTTCTCCACAGGAGGAAATGCACCTCGATGTGTTTCAAAAAGCACTAAAACACAATTGTCTATATAATAAAAATACAAGCTACTTGCAGAAGTGCTTCTCATTTATCTCATTTATCTCATACTACATTCGGAAGCTTCTGGAGTAGGACAGGAAGAGGGATTCGATTGATTTTACACAGTAAACATGAAAGACTTAAGATGCTTCCCATACTAAGAAAACATAGAGATGGAAAACTTTGATTTCGCAATCAATATTTTTAACTATATTGCGCTGATATTCCTGCTATTGCATGATACCTCTCAGTCTGACGTTTGGATTCAAATGGCATTCCACTATAAAGATTGTCTCAGATCCTGTATTCATGGTAAACTGAAACTTCACAGAACAGGAATTAGCAAGAAGCAGCCATAAAGTAACATCCAGATGCTTGCTATAATTTCTCTTTTGCTTACAGATGTATTTACTTTCTCTGGTTTTCCCCTAAGAAGTGAATGGAGAAGCTAGAGAATCACTTCAATATACTAAAGAGATAAGCAGAGAGGTGGGTTTTTCACTGTCATTTTACAGATCTCCACATCAAGTCAAAGGAGAAGAGACTATAAAGGATGCATTTTGGAAGGTATATTAAAAATTATTACAGGAATTGCAAGTCATACCTATTTTGAGGCTAAGTGTAATTTTTTTGCCAGGAGGATCTCTACACTTAGAAACTCTGTAAGCTATCCTGCACCTAAAGGCTTAATAACAGATATAGCCCTTGTATAAGACTTCTTTTCTTCCACTGCAAGCTGACTTTTTTTGATTTTTTTTTTTTTTCTGAAGGTTTGATCTCACTGAAGTGCAGTGTAAAAATTGTGGCTATTGTTGGCCTCTTTACACACTGTTCGCAATTTAGCAAACAGAACAGTTTAGAAGGTCAGTTAGGAAAACAATATCTTAAGAAAATAGCAATTCCTGTGGCTTTGAAATTAAAAAAAGAAAAAAAAAATATCTGTGCCAAAATGTTTATCTGCTCGGTTCATGAAGCCGTAAAATAAGTACAGCACCGTGAATCATCTCACAACTTCAAAGCTTGTATGCCCAGTGTACCATTTTAGGGCTATTAAGTTGTACAGTTACTGTACTTGTAGTAAATAGTTATACAAGATTGTGGCAGCAGTGCCAAAAATTTCACCCTTGCAACAAAATTCCCTTAAAGCTACACTCTTTACCATGAGCTCACTGTAAAAACATGTCATCTCAAGAGCTGCTGGACAAAACCAAGAAATTTGGAGCTTTCTTTAGAGAAGACAGCACTCCAAATATAGATATTAAATGAAATCCAGTAAGTTAATTCCTCTGACATATTAGCATTTCTGTAGAAGAGTAATGTTTTTGCTCATTGCACCAAAGATCATGATGCAAATTCACTGCACTAAAAAAAAAAATCTCTTTCCATGACACTGCGGTGGGTACTATAACTCAGATGTTATGGAAACCAAGAGAAAATAGAAAACCATATCTTTCAGGAATATTTGATTCAAAGATTAACAGAACATTTATTTATCTACACCAATACCTTGCCTACAGGTGATTTTTAGTGATTTCTCAAAGGTAAACGGCAAAAGGATCAATTTCTATATGTATGTCAAGTATAGCCCATCACAATATGTTTACACCTGCCTTACCTGCAGCTGTTTGCTATTACGGCTGTCTGGGGCAATCAAAGGCACCACTAGAATCTTACAGATGTCATCTGGGAGAACTTAAGCCAAAATCCCCATAGGCCATGCTGACAGGCATTCTGAATTTTTTGTATATGGCATAGGGCACTGTACAAGATCTTTGTTCATGTAATCTGGCAAATCCACTTACACTAGCAGCCAGGTTTTCAAAGAAAAAAGTAAAACAAGCTTTTATGCAATTGGCATGCTATGAATTGCATTACCCTGGGAAAACTTTGTTATGATCTGTGTTAACAACTAAGTCATATATAAATATTTAACATCAATTTTTCTAAGGTTATGCACAAGATGCTGCTACAAGGTCTCTTTTCCTCACAAACTGCTACCGCCAAGATTGTAGAGTCAATTTGTACTGTACCATGCTGTGGTTTGGCACACTCCCTGTGCTAATAAAAAGCAGATTCATTTTTAGTAAAAGATGTTTTAACTCTTGATTCCAAACCATGAAACTTTAGTAAATTAGCCAAGAAAATAACTGAGTGGAATCCCATAAAGCAGTTGCACACAATACTTCACCTAACAGAAAAGTTATTCAGTTTCTCTGTTTATGCACAAAGTATACAAAAATCCTCTCTAATCAAGTAGCATTGCTCAATTCCTTGTATTAATGAAGTAGTCCAAGGTAGCATAATGTAGAGGTGAAGACACTAGTTACATTGCCAGACACATTTCTCTTAGTGTAGTTTTATTGCCAATATAACCCAGGAGAAGGAAACCAAGGCAGACAGACCAAGAAAAGGCCTTTGAAAGGTAATTAATACTTCTAAGATTTAATATCAGCAACTAGGAACACTCAACCTTTTCCAGGGGCCAAATGAGAGATCAAAAGAAAAATGTTTTGAACATCTAGTTCCAAAATTCCTACTCTCAGAGGACCCAGTTTTAGAGGTAGGAAAACAAATAGCCCAGAATTTGGTTAAATCAGCACTCAAAAATAGAGGGTTTGGTTATGCATATCACCCTCCGAGAATCAGCTAAGTCCCCAGCACTTTCGGAATCCCCAAACTATTTATATTCTGTCTCTCCTGTTATAGGATTTTCTTTAGGTATGGTGCCTAACAGATCAAACTATGACCGGGAAGGATTTTTTCCCTTTCCCTAGTCAAAGTTCCCCAGATTTATATCTGTTAAAGTACTGTTAGAGTACTTACTAATGCATCTACCTAGAGCCATTTGGTTTACTTTTACTTAAGGAGCAATTTTGGCAATTAACAGGCACAGTAAATGTAAAACACATTGGATATACACAAACAGTTAAAAATCTTACACATTTGATTTCCTGATTTCAGAAGCTTGCTTATGAAATGAAGGGTATCTTTTGTAAACCAGGAAGTATTTTGATCTTCACCACATGCAATTGCCTTGTGACAAGCAGTTTGAGAGAGGTTTCTGAATGAAAAACAGATTTGAGTATTGCTCATGTCTAAACACACTTTCATTAAGTATATTAACAACAAAAATCAAATGCCATAGAAGAAAAGTGTTTCCCATTGGACAATCTAATGAATTTACTAAGTGATATATTCATGTTGAATGTAAATGAGTGGAATTTAACAGACTCATACTAACTATGTCTCTAAACTCGGTAGAAAAGTCATTAGAATTTAACTGTTTTGATAGTAAATAGCTTTAAACGCTATGGATGTACATTCATTTTTCAAAGAGATTTTGTAAAGGCATGATCCAAAGCATACCTAAATGAACAAGAGAACCTGCCCTTGTTCTTGTACAGACTGTGTGTCAGGCCTTGAGCACTGTGAATTCGTCACAAATAAAGTCTCAGGTGATTTCTTCTAAGATATGATGAGAAATTAAAACGAGTTCTCATTGATCATAGCTGGAGCCCACAAAGTGACATGTGAAAAGTGGTAAAAAGGAAACCCATGAGGACTGGAAAAGGCTCAGGTTTTATGGGTTATTGATTCACCAGGAAACGTCTTGCCAAGTTTAAATGAAAGAAAACAGAAAAATAGCATAACCCGTCTCTAATGCACTATGTGAGCAAAACCTGTGGTAGTATTCTCTAACATCTCTTCATAAAGCAGTTTTATAACAGGTGAAATAAATGGCTACAGTAAAAATTTAAGGAACCAGAATCCCAATGAATTTATAAATTCCATGTGTGGCAGTGTTTTTACTAAGCAGGCATACCAGTAAGCATGATACATTTCTAATAAAAATTTAAATGTTAACTCATTAAAAGTAGTCTTGCAGACTGAAATTTTAAAAGGCCATGAACTGTAATTATAAAAATACTCTCCAATTTCATTAATATAAATTAATTAAACCACATGAATGAATGTGTGACATATGTTCAAGCAAAACTGTTATACAGTTCTACTTCTGTAATTCCTTTCCAGAAAAGAGGAGTCATAACTCAGCAATCCTGATGCACCAAAATGATGAAGATAAAAAAAACCTAGCTCCAGTAGGAAAAAATGCTAGACAAAAATTGCTACTCTGGCTCTGTTTTCTGAACTCCACACTCATGTCAGATCTGTAACTTATAGTAAAAAATATAAAATGTCAATTAAATAAATAATACTGTTACTCGTGGGCTCCTTAGTGATGCTGAATTTGTGGCCTATATTACAGACAAGATAGTAATAGTTTTTTTTCAGAGGGATATAAACAGTTAACATAATTTCATTAGAACAAAGTTTTTAGGTTCAGCTTTTCGTAATCAGCTTTTACCTTTAATTTTGCTGGGTTTTACCCAAAGAAAATATATGCAATCCAAAAACTATCTAACATTCTATAGTGTGAGGAAATATTTTTCTTTCACAAATCTCTTGTCAAAAGTTTGCTTACATTGCTTTTTATAGCTTTTTTTTTATCAAGCAATATAACAAATCATTTGTGGGGTTTTATGTATTTATATTTAAGTGAAGAAATCTAATAAAATTAGAATATGTAGTGTGCAAGTCAGTGAGTCTTTTTTTCTATTGGTTTGTCATTTATAAGATTGTGTGGTCCACTAGTTTTTTGTTTGTTTTGGTTTCTTTTCCCTTACCTGGAACTCTCTTTGCCCAGTTGATCATGTGCACTAATTCTCTGTCTGCAAGGTTGGTCAACAGGGTCATCATAGAGGCTTCATTGAATGGTCTATTTGGGTCATATTCCGAATAAACTATGGGTGGCTCAGCTTCCAGCAAGGCACTGACCATCTGTTCTGCTGTCAGGGACAGGGCTGGACTATTCTTCTTGTTGTGTTTAACCACCAGTGGACTTGTCCAAAGGGTGGGAGCTCGCAACTCTGTAGAAGCTTCCCCGTTCCTGGAATCCTGTTCCTCTCTCTGTCGTTTCTGTTTCATCATTCGCCCACCTCTGCGATCCTTCCGAATCCCTAGAGACACACAAGAACATAATTAACAACTTTCCTTGAACATATGTATCAGATACACATGGCTTCAGCCAATCAGCTGACAGACCCAGGTGACATTAACTCTTGGTTTATTTTCTGAAGGCTGCTTTCTATAGATGGAATCGTACATCAGTGGGTGGAGAGAAAAATCTGGTTTTAAAAGTACAGTGTCAGGAACGGTGCACACCTTCCTAAAATCCAAACAGGACTCTACACTAGTGCCACAAAGGTAAGTCAGTAAATAAATAAATATTGCTTTACAGCACAAACTTCAAAGCATGTTCCAAAGTCTAGGAGACAGCTACTCTATGAATGACCACTAATAACTTCATAATCTCTGTGGGCCAGATGGATCACAGAGGTAGCTCTCAAAAACTATTGATGTTTTGCTCCAGTTATTTGAATTAATCATCTTACTGCTAAGCTTGTGATCTTCACAATTACACAAAAAAAAATCAAAACAAAAAAGTTCCCATTTTAAGATAAGCTTATATACCCATATAAGCAGAGAAACAGAAGTAAGAGGAAAGATAATTGCAATCTGAGAATCTAATGTGGGAGACCTACTTTCAAAAGGCTGTAATAAATGCAACAGAAACTGTCTCATCATTACTGCACATTTTGCAATGTGCTTAGCACTGTATAACCCTGAACTTTGGGATAATATCAAGTCAGCCATAGCAATTAGAACAACAACATAAGACCTTACAGGGGAACAAAATCTCCCTTCGTGGAAAGGTTACAAGAAAATTACATTGATAAAGCCCATGTGGACTCCAACCATAAAGGGAAGATTAAGTCTGGCTCTGTGTGGAGGAGGCATAGGCATTTTGAGGCCGAGTTAAAAACTTAAATCAATCATCAACCAGGAGTGGGGGACAAGCAAGTAATAAGGAAAACACATAAGGGATTAAGCTATGAGGAGGTGGTGCTTATTCTGGAGTTCTCATGCAATAAGGCAAAACAGTACTAGTCTCAGCTTGAAAAATAAAAATAAGTAGTATCTATATAGAAGGAGCAAACAAACAATTCAAATAACAGAGATGAGAGAACAATTTAAAACCCAAAATAAAAACTGCTTTGAGAAGTGCTGGCATTTGCAAGCAGTCAGTGAAAGCCTTTCTGATGGCGGGGGGGGAGCGGGAAACAGTCTTTGCTCAGTTGTCTTCACATCACAAAAATTTAAACCTTTAGATCCCATTCCCAGATGTTAGAAGCATCTTCATCTCACACACAATATTCCTTTAGCAAGTGCCTTTTCCCAGTCTCAAAAGAGCAGAGAGGATTTTTAGATCTGGCTGCTTCTTGAATATGGTGACATATTTACTGAATTAGTAGTTGAAGATTAAACATTTTCAGTCTAATTCCTTTGAAATCTAGTAGGCCTCCTGATTCTATTCATCTTTTCTGATAAAGTAAGTTCACTAAGTCTTTCATCACTCCTACTACTTAACCTCTTTGCATTTTCAAATTCATTAAAGTAGTTGTAAGCCCAAAGCATTGCTGCTCCCATTTTTCATTCAACAATTCCAAGTTTTTCCTACCTCTAAACTGTTTCTGTTCTGGAGACAAATGTTCTTACTATTACGAAAAAATTCAAGACCTATTTTGGCCAAACATCATCCTAGAATTATTCTCATTACTGGCTTACTTCATTGGACTAAATATAATGCATGCCCTATTTGTAATAAGTATTTTTGCTGCATGCTTTATATCCATGTAAAGTTTTTAAACTAAATTGCCCTGTAAAACATGCAGACATAATCCCATGAACAAAATCACATGGTGGATACACACTAAAGCATTTGTTGACTTTCTCACATCCCAAATTCTTTATCTGCTTATCTAGCAATTTCCTTTCAAAGAGTTAAAAGTATCCTTGGGGTTTGTGCTGTTTAACATACTCATAAATAGATGGACTCAGAACTGACATAATTCAGAAAAAGGATCTTGGGGTTAGAATAATACTATAAAAACATCAGATAAGTTAGTGTGGAAAGTAAATACAGGGTTTGAAATTACTAGGAGAGGAAGGGAGGATGGAGCATCTTCATAAATCAGATTTTATTAACTCATGAGGCATACTACACTTTGTGCAGCTCTGTTCCTCCTCTTAAAAAACAAAAACAACAAAAAAAAATAGAGAGATATAAAGATAAGAGAATGATAGGAAGGATTGTCCAAAGTGTGAGATAAGTTTGCAAGAAACAGCTAAATTAATTAGGTGCTAGTGCCCTGCAAGCCAGATACAAGACTACAAAATCAAGAGTAGCAAGATGAATAAGGTATGAACACTGAAGCTTCTCATCTAATACAAGATGGTATCAAATTAAATTACCCTGTCAAGATTCGGGACAGACAAGGAGAGTGTCTTTTTCACACCATGCAGAAACAAAGCTGAAAGTGCAAATATATTAGAAGCATCTGTATGTTAGAAAGCTGACGGCCAAATTTGGTGGAGAAAAGAATCCATAAAGGGTTAATAAAGACAAATAGGGCACCTCTGGCTTATGTATCCATGGCATAGATTACTGGAAGATCAGACTGTTTTTTTTTGTGGGGAAGTTGTTCTTTGGGTTTGCTTCTTAATCTAGGCCTGCCTTGTTAAGTAAAGCAAGCACATGATGACAATTTGACATGATAGGGGGAAGGTGAAAGCTGTAGGGACATTCAGCTGTTTACAAATAACCTAGATTCTAAACAAGAACAGCTTTAATTTGTCTGAAATCTTCCCATTTGACCTTAAAAAAAAAAAAAAAAAAAAGAAAAGAAAAAAGTGGTGCATTGAGCAAAGCTAAACATAATCACTTTGGAGGAGATGCTCCACACAAATCTATTTTTACGGTTTTATTTCAGGATTTTAAAAAACTCAACCAATCAAACATAGTAAGCCTACACTGGATTTTGTAGAGACCAGGTCTGAAAAAAAAAAAAAAAAAAAAGTCAGTAAGATCATGCATTCCTTTTGCATCACATCAGCAGCTTTTATTATCAGAGACAGAGAGGTCTTTGAATCTGTATAAGCATCACACTCATCACAGATTTATAGAAATTACTGCTAAACTCTTCACCCAACCCTAAGTGGACAGGCAACATAGTGATTTTATTATTCATTTTCTTGGACTGAATAGGAGTGAATATCTCTTTTAAAAATGCAAGTGTCTCCAGATCTCCTTCAACTTAATCAAATTTTATCTCTGTTAAAAAGAATAGCAATGCGCAATCACTGATTGCAAAACAGACAACTCTATCAAGCTACAATTTCATTGCCAAAAGTGCAGTGATCCTGTAAGATTTTTTAAAATATGTGAATGCATTAATTCTGATTCCACAGTTCAGCCAATAAAAGAACTTGAATTGCCAAACATTGTGGAAAACTATATTCTACCATAAATGGAAGTACTATGTACCTTGCCAAAGCTCCAAAACAATTTCCACTTGATTTTTAAAGCTCTAAGAGACAATATTTTCAAAGGCAACTTTATGAAACTTCATACGTAAATTCAGTCCTTCTTTCAGACTATGGAGGCGGGTTTCAAAACTGCTGAGTAATTACATACTCCAGTCAGAAGAACCTGATCAGCAATAAAATTACATATGGATTGTGGAGCTGATGTAACCAAGGGAAACATTTCACTGGTGTTTTCCAACATGTGATTAAAACAAAACAAAAAAATCCAAAAAATATATTAGAATCACAGACATCTTAGAGCTGGCTTCCTCCTACCCATAGTTAAGAACAAAACTCCATCCTTTTATCTCCTGTATTACAGGAAAAAAATAAAGAATATTTCCAGGAAGAGGAGAACAAATAGAAACAATTTTATTTTGCTCTGTGAGAACCATAGAATTAAGCATTTTAGATTTAAAGATATATTTATAACCTCACATCCTGCTCTACTTAAATATACTTCCTATGCTTTACATAATAATCTTCAATTTCTTTATAGTTAGGAATTTTGTAGGAATGCTTGTCAAGAGTGAGTGCTTATTGTTTGCAATAAATGGAAGCAGATTTGATATAAGCCAATCTTTTTTTTTGGCACTAAGACTGAAAAAAACTCTGCTTTACATGAGAAAACTGAAACGGTCAAGATATTTTTATGTCCTTCCCACTGTTTGCTGTTCTAGAAATCCTAAACACAACAGCTATTGCTTTTTGTCTTTCTTTGAACACCCACCTGCTACCTGGAAAACCTATCATGCTATTTTTATCATGATACATAAAATTAAAAAAAAAAAAAACATTAATCTTCTCTTTCCCTTACATGCACAACATTCACTCTGCTTTGCATGAGGGATGGGTATTAATACAGAAATTGCATCTGCTTGCCAGTGTAAAGTCTATTAATTTGAAACCTATTTATTAACTCATCTGTCTTCATGCTCCACATCAGTTTTGCTGGAGTTCTGGATAACTTTTAAATAGATGCAAGCAAAAACTGCAAAAAAATACCTTTCCTTGAAGGTTAAAAATCTCAGGTGAATAATATGCCTAACATGTTCTTGTTTACCTGCACATGCAGGAAAATAAACAAACAAACAAATAAACAAATGTGCGTGCGGATAAATAATTAAATAAGGAAATAAATAGGTAGACTAACAGATAAACAAAAAAATAACCAACCTGCTAGCTGATGGTTTTGGAATCAAACCTACCTCAGAAGTCTACAGAGATATAGACCTCTGTGTTTTAATACACAGATTTTTCATCAAATTATTTTCTCGCTATCTGTATCAGTGGTCATCAACCACTGAGAGAGCTCCAGGCACTTTACATGTGGAGCCCATCCTCATGAATACAAACTCTTCTTGATTTGTGGTGGCCTGGATCACCTCGCCAAAGGTAAGACACCAGCCCTGAGCAATGTTCACAAGCTGGAGAGCTGTGGACATTGTTCAAATAAATCTCCCTGGGATTTACCTTGCAAACAAGATGCAAAATCCACTACCAATACCATGATGCATGATTAACAGCGACAACAGACAGAAAGTTTTGCAAGTTTCTGGAGGACAAAAGTACTAAGTAAGATCATACCATAAAATTGTTCCGTTTAGACCACAGTCATCACTTTTGTATATTCTATCACTCAAGAGTTTAAGTTTGCAGCTTTAACCAATCAGTAATACACTTTATTAATATACACCATGACTGTACATACCATACACAGAAAGTCATTTTCCATCAATGTAATTGTAGCTGTCGTTGTATGACATGTACAAGTCACATGACAACACTGTTCTAGTTTGGGAGAGAGCATAGTAATTTTACTTTATAGAAAAGTGCAGGCAGGCAAAATGCAATTACACAGATTGTGAATTTAGGCAGGAATGATATCTCTTGTCTTCCAGTAAGTGATAAGGATGCTGCAGCAGTGGCATTTTTCTCAGAATATCCCATTCTGTAGGACTGGCTTAGTCCAGTGTTGTTTATCTGAAAAGAATCTTACAGCAACGTGAAGCTAAAGTAATTTAAAATCATCACCTTCTTTCAATAAATATACAAGTTCATTATCATTGTGTAGCTGAACCTGAAAAATATGTTCACATCTGAAGGAATTTCATTTTTTAACTCTCTGTCAACAAACATGCAAAAGTACAGCAATCTCTCCAAACAGATGCACAAACTACAGTGCTACACAGAGACAGTGCCACACTGGACTTCAGGATTCCAGGTCCATACATTGGGATATGACAGTGGTTTAAGCTAGAAAACACCTTCTAACATCTACTAGAAACAGGAGGTTTTAATTAACATTTTATAAGCAAATAATTGTGCCCATTATTACATAGGCTTTCTATTTGTGTATAATTAAGTAATATTTTGGTTTGCCTCCTGAGGAAAAGAAAGATAACTACTGAGAGCTCTCACTCCACCTCAGGAGCTGATATTTGAAGGAGAAAGAGGAAGAAAAAAAGCTTTTCTTTGCTACTTTTCCTTGTTTGAACACTCAGCTTTCAAGGAACTGCTCCACCACATCCCCCGGGAGATAGGGCTGTAGCCTAAAAAAACAGAACACCTGGAAAGGGAATTGATGGAGATCTGAAAGGAGTAAGACAACTGATGTGGAGAATGGGATCATTTAATGCTTCTTGGATACATTTAATAACCAGTACATAATTACTGGACTGGGAAGTAATTCTAATTGCTGCCTGCATAATTTTCCATCACTTTGTACGCTTGCAGAGGTGATATATCAAACCATATTCTGGGCTGCACAGAAAGAAGCATGACCAGCGGGTCAAAGGAAGTGATTCTTCCCCTCTACTCTGCTCTCATGACACCCCACCTGAAGTATTGTGTCTAGCTCAGGGGCCTCCAACATAAGGATGTGGATCAGTAGGATTGAGTCTTGAGTGCAACCACAAAGATGATCAAGAATGTTGGAACACTTCCCCTATGAGGAGAGGCTGAGACAGTTGGGGTTGTTCAGCCTGGAGAAGAGAAGGCTCCAGAGAGACCTTAAAATGGCCAGTCATTACCTAAAGGGGGCTTACCAGAAAACTAAAGGACTTTTTACAAGGGTGTGTAGTGACAGGACAAGGGGTAATGGCTTTAAATTGAAAGGAGGTATATTTGGACTTGATATAAGAAATAAATCCTTCACTATATAGGCTGTGAGACACTGGAAGAGGTTATGCAGAGCAGCTGTGGATACACCATCCCTGGAATTCAACAGAATAGAATTATGGGACCATAGAATTGTTTTGGTTGGAAAAGACCCTGAAGATCATTAAATCCAAAAATTATCTGTCTCTACCAAGTCCAATGCTAAACTATATCCCTTAACACCACATCTTTTAAACAACTCCAGGGATGGAGATTCAACCACTTCCCTGGGCATCCTATTCCAATGCTTGATAACCCTTTCAGTAAAGAGCTTTCTTCTAATATCCAATCTAAATCTTCCCTGATGCAACTCAAGGCCATTTCCTCTTGTCCTATCACTTGTTACTAAGGAGAAGAGACCAACATACAGCTTTCTACAACCTTTCAGATAGCTTTAGAGAGCAATAAGGTCTCCCCTCAGCCTCCTTTTCTCCAGACTAAAGAAACTCGGTTACCTCAGATATTCCTCATAAGACCTGTTCGCCAGACCCTTCACTTCTCTGGACACAGTCCAGGACCTCCATGTCTGTCTTGTAATGAGTGTCATGGTAGGCCTAAG
>WBNM01002560.1:0-41009 GCA_013399055.1 Ramphastos sulfuratus
TACCCTTAAACCAGCACAGTTGAATTCAAAAAGAATTGCAGTCATGGAATCTATTAATTAATTGAATCTATTGAATACTAATAGGTAACTGCTCATCGAAGTTTTACCAATAAATGGACTGTAATATCACAGGCATTTACCTGTAATATCTGTTCTCATGAAACTGAACTTCTATATTATAATTTTTATTGTGTCAAGTTTCTTGTCTGACAGGTCTTGATAAAGGCTCTACATGCATTGTTTAGGGAAAGATTCTGTTTGAGGCTCTATTAATAATGGATATCATCCATCTGTCTCTCAAAAATGAATTTTCATGATCTCATTGTTTTGAATGTTATGGCTAAAGCTCACAGTTGTCATATGTAGGGAGAAGAATTTGCCTTAGTAGATTAGACCACTGGTCCATGAAATCGGGAATCCTGCCTTCACAGGCAGCCAGTTCATTGCTCTACATATTAAGGACACTATTCTGATCACTCAGTATACAGAATTTTCTCTAATTTAAATGAAAAAGCAGCATGATAGGGCTCTTTCATTTCCCTCCAGGATATTAGGGCACATTCATGCAAACGTGTCAGGGACAATACCACATGCTGTGCACATCCTAAAGGAGGAAGGAGAAATCTGTAGAAGAGGAGTAGTGAACAGTACAGGCTATCATGTACTGATGTTTTTCTTCGTATTTCTTTGAAATCTTTTAATAACCATGTAAGTAGCTGAAGCCCTTGGGCAGCTTTAACTTCTGTGGCAGCAGTTCAACAGTAGACCAGCCTGCACATTAACAACCTTGGCAAGATTACACAAACCATATTTTCACCTGCATAAAATGCTCTTTGACAATTTTTCATTTGCTTTAGGCATAAATAGTGTTTTCTCCAATGTCACATTGAGATACTAGATGTTGATTTCTGTGACGCAGATAGTGAGGAAATGTGTCTGTTCTCTGGCCATGATACCTGTGCCATCCTCTGGTTTTTATATTTTTGAAGGGCTGATGTAGGACGCTTTGTACTGTTATCTCCCTTCTCTCGCTTTGGATAACATCGGTTGGAAGATTCTGCAGAAGTCCTTTCATTTCTCAATCTTTGACTCCACTGAAGTCAACAAAAGCTTTATCATCTGCTTCTGTAGGGCTAAGTTAGGAAACCAGGAATGTTATCCCCTAAATCAATTTATTTCTGATGATTTTACTTAAGAATCTTCCTCCAACAAAACAAGACATAACTGGTCTCTCTAGAATATCTAAATCTAAACTTTCTCTGGAAACTGCAGATATCTTACTACTTCTGGCTGGTATATGGGATGAGAAGTAGTTCTGTGGGTGGTTTGTGAGGTGCACATTTGACAGACACTTTGCCCTTCATCTATTAACTTACATATGATGATGAAAAAGTTACAGTCACAGAGAAATAATCAAATGGAAAGGTCTGTGTAACTTATGCATGGTCACATTTGCATCTTTTAAACAAAAGGAATCTTGAGGGAGGAAAAATGACCATGGCTAAACTGTGAGCAAGGGACAGTTTCTTTTTTACATTTTGCCATCCCAGTAAAATGGTAATAGTAATAGTAGTAATAATAGTAATAATAATAACAATATTCAGATCAGATACTTTGCTAATAAGGATTATGAAGTTTCCCAGCACTAACACCACAGTAACTATATATGCATTTTAATAGATACTTCACACAGATTAAATGGGACCAAATCAACTGAAATGCTATTCTTTCTGTTCTTTCTGAATAATTTTGGTTTGTGCTGTTGTTGGCACTCCCAATCCATTTATCTATCTCATTTCAAGAACATTTTTAAACATAACTGGAACTTAGTGTTAATTTGTCCTATTGGATGGACTTTGTACATTGATAAAGTTAACCCAGATCTGCACTTGGGAACTTCTTAGACAAAGCTGTTAGACAGAAAGAAAAGAGAAAGATAGTGCTGTTGGAAAGAATCAGTTAAAGACAGTCTTCCTTTTCTTCTCCTTGATGTTGTAATGTTTAGAAGGTCATCTTCCAAATGTTATTCTTGTGCCTTTGATCTATATGTGATCTGCCTTTTTTTGGTTTTGACAAAGTTGTACTGGAATAGTTAAACATATGTGGTGGTAAATGGAGTTAAATCCCCTTAGTAGAGGAACAGCTGAGAGAACTGGGTTTGTTAAGCCTCAAGAAAATAAGGATCAGAGGAGACCTTATCACTCTTCACAACGGGTTGGAATGAGGCTGTAGTGAGGTGGGTGTTGGTCTCTTCTTCCTAGTATCCAGTAATAGGACAAGAGGAAATAGCCTCAGGTTGCACCAAGGAAGGAAAAATTTCTTTACTGAAAGTTGACAGATATTGAAGTATATTCCTCAGGGAGGTAATAGAGTCACTGTCTCTGGAGGTGTTAAAAAACATGTAGACAAGGCACTTCAGGACATGGTTTAATGGCAATGGTGATGTTAGGTTGATGGTTGGAGTCGATCTTAGACTACTTTTCCAACCAAAACAATTCTGTAATTCTATGATTCTGAATACATTAACTGGATTAGTTAGCATACACATGAAAAAGGCAACTATGAAAGCAAGAAATAGTATACTAAGATGTGCCTATTTTGGAAGCACAGAAATTGTTTTCAACATTGCAGTTCACAATGTGTGATAACTTGGTGATTAGTGTCTGAGGACTTGAGAAAAATAACTGTAACAGTGTAACATATATATGATTATAAAACTACCGTTGCTTCATCACATAGTAGCCTTCCAGTATCTGAAGGGGGCCTGCAGGAAGGCTGGGGAGGGACTATTTACAAGGTTTTGTAATGACAGGACGAGGGGCAATGAGTTTAAACTGGCAGAGGGGAGATTTAGATTGGATGTTAGGAGGAAGTTCTTTACAGTGATGGTGGTGAGGCACTGGCACAGGTTGCCCAGGGAGGTTGTGGCTGCTTCCTCCCTGGAGGTGTTCAAGGCCAGGTTGGACGAGGCCTTGAGTAACCTGTTCTAGTGGGAAGTGTCCCTGCCTATGGCAGGGGGTGGAACTAGATGATCCTTGAGGTCCCTTCCAACCTTACAATTCTATGATTCTACCATCAGATCTCAAACTGATGAAGTGTCCAGTAGTACAAAGCCTTCTGTAGCTCTGTTGATTCTAACACACCTTACTCTAGTTTACTCCAGAGAAAACAAGGACAATTTTTAGATAATTGCATAGTCTCTGTTATTTGCCATTTTTAGTTAGGTAATGCTTTTCTTTTCTTCTCTTCTCTACTTTGAGCAGCATAGAGATCACTGGTTTTAACCAGTAGACAGCATGCAGTTTCTTTGAAAGAAAGGAGAAATGACCAAGCCAGGTACACTCTGAGACCGAGTCACTGTCATTCATTGTCAAAAGCAAGTGGTGTGGGTCATCACACCGGTTCTTACCAGGGAAAGTGACAGGTGAACAGCCCCAGGGACTTCAGCAACAGCAGCCTGCCAATCATATCTCAAGGGTGCTCACTTGGTGCTGTAAAAACTGACCAAATGATTAAATAAACAGTATTTTCTTCCATTGTTCTCAAGTGGCGGCCACTTGTAATATATGGAAATATCTATGTAATAAAGAGACTGTGAAGCTACCATGGCTCGGTTGGCCAGATGTGTAAATAACAAGGTAGTAGGTAGTTTCGGTTTGTGGTCTCTTGCCTTAGGGAGCGTCTTTTAATGACTTGATGTGATGCCTTTTACAGTTTATCGCCGATGACATTTTGAGGACACACACAGTTCGTAGAACAAAGAACAATAAAACTAGGGTATTTTCCTGAATGTGGTTTATATGCCCTCCAAGTTATAAGCCTGTTCCAGCAAGCAGAAGGGCTACTGTATACTATTCTCCCTGAAGGTAAGAAAAAAACCCACCATCCTTAGGGAGAATAACATCAGCTACGTGACATTAAACTGGTAGTAACCTAACAGAAGAAGTTCATTTTAATAAATAAAATTTTATTACTGAATTTTTATTTTTTATTATTTTATCTCTGTTTATATCCTTTATTTTCCTGATTTTGAAGATATCTGAATGTTTTTAAATTACCTATATATAATTTTTATATATATATTTATGTATACATATATACATATATGTATATATGTATGTTTGTTTGTGTATTAGAAAATCACCCTGCATCATGTGTGCAGTCATCCTAACTTGGAGCTTCAAGTAATACCTGATACACTCAATCCTCAGGTTAGTGAATGCCTGGAGAATACAGGCAAAGATCTTGAACTTGGCTATTGGCTTGTTTAAGGAATGAGAATCTTAGCAGCTTTGGAGGGGGTTCTGTGGTATTCTCAACTAGTCTGATTTCCTCAGGACTTGGTTCTCAGTTATATTGTTTGTATGTCTCAGTCTTTGAAAAGGAAGACTTCTTTGTTGTCTCTGTAAAGATGAAATGGGAATAGAGCTGCAATATATGTTCAGTTGTGTGTGTATATACAAATAAATATGCTTTTCTTTATATGATTCTTCACAGGATACTGTGCTTAAATTAGCTGTAGATGCAGTGTTAACAGAAGTACAGCACTCTAAGTGCATCTGACTTATATTACAGCTGCTACAGTGTGTGATATGTTCAAAGACTATTTGGACAGTCCCGATCTTTTAGAACTCTTTTGTATTGTGTTACTTTGCAAACAACTTCAGACTTCTCTTCCATTTGTGCTTATATTATAGCAGGCTTACCAGTATCTAATCTAAAGAAATTTCTCATTATGAAGAAAAGGAGAATGATACCTAAGTTGTTGTTCTGGTCTTGGTGTGATCAGGAATCGGTGGTATCAGTGCACAATGATTGGAGCAGTGCTTTCCAGCTTTGTTTGGCAGTCAAATCGGTGATATTTAATTACCAGATGTGAGATTAATGTAGAAGCTATTCAATGCATTGAATTCAAAGTCATTGAACACTTGGCCAAAATCTACTTTTTTTTTTTTAATAAAGGTTTCAAACAGACATAAAAAACGTATGTCTGGTAACCTTCACAGTTACTGTGTTATTAATTGAACAGATGTAAATATTCTGCTGTCTAGAACACGAATGTCCAGTCTGCAAATACAAAAAGTAAAATCAAACAAAATTCAAAGAAACCAAAAAAAACAAACAAAATAACCACAAAACAGAAGAAAACATGCCCCCNAAAAAAAAAAAAAAAAAAAAAAAAAAAAAACCCCCCCCCCCCCCCCAAAAAAAAAAAAAAAAAAGGCAACACTTTAAAGCACCTCCACTAAATAATAAAATTATTTAGAGGAAAATAAAAGTGCACTTATGCTGTTAATAGTGTTTTCTTTCACACATTTTCTGATGTACCTTAGCCAAAGCTAATGGCTCACAGAATGAGCCCCAGTAAACAGGAAATTTACTGCTGAAATTATGTTCTGGAAGTTCCACAAATCCTGGTTCATGGAGGTTTCACAATTCCTGGTACTCTTCCATCCATGTTTTTCCAACTTAATAGGTGATGAATTACTGAGGATTGACAAGACAAACTGAGTATTGCATTACAAATTTTGTTTAATTATCCCTACAGTAATTGTTAATAGCTAATATTTTGTCTTGTGTATGCTGCACATGTGGCTGCAGTGCCTTGGTCATGTTCAGTGTCACAACAGGGTTTCAGTAGCTGGCAGCTGCCACTGTCTTTATACTCTTCTTCAGGAGGTGCTGCTTGCTAGACAGTGCCCTGCTACCACTTGAAGAATGATGTCAGCAGCCAGTGCAGAGAAGGCATTTGGTTCTTTAACTTCAGTGTAGCTGTTAAACCTGAAAAGCTTTCCAAGGCTATAAAGGCTATCAGTGGGTATACTTACTGGTCACATTTCCCTTCTGAGAGTTTCTGTCTTTCATTTAGTCTGGTATTTTAGATGCAGCTCTGTTGCAGATCAGCAGCCTGTGACAGTAAGATAGGAAACAGGGGTTTCAGTTAGATGCAGATTGTAAAAGCACATAATAAATGTGTGATACCAGAAATTAATGAGGAGCTAGTTGTAAAGAGTGTTAGCATAGTCTCTGTACCACATCCAGCTGGAGGCCTGTCACTAGCGGTGTCCCCCAGGGATCAGTACTGGGCCCCATCCTCTTTAACATCTTCATTGATGATCTGGATGAGGACATTGAGACAGTCATCAGCAAGTTTGCAGATGACACCAAGCTGGGGGCAGATGTTGGTGGGTTGGAGGGCAGAAGGGCTCTGCAGCAGGACCTCGAGCGCCTGGACAGATGGGCAGAGTCCAAGGGGATGGCTTTCAACAAATCCAAGTGCCGGGGGCTGCACTTTGGCCACAACAACCCCATGCAGAGCTACAGGCTGGGGTCGGAGTGGCTGGAGAGCAGCCAAACAGAAAGGGATCTGGGGGTGCTGATTGACACCCGCCTAAACATGAGCCAGCAGTGTGCCCAGGTGGCCAAGAAGGCCAATGGCATCCTGGCCTGCATCAGGAATAGTGTGGCCAGCAGGAGCAGGGAGGTCATTCTCCCCCTGTACTCTGCACTGGTTAGGCCACACCTTGAGTACTGTGTCCAGTTCTGGGCCCCTCAATTTAAGAAGGACATTGAGGTGCTTGAGCGTGTCCAGAGAAGGGCAACGAGGCTGGTGAGAGGCCTCGAGCACAAGCCCTATGAGGAGAGGCTGAGGGAGCTGGGATTGTTTAGCCTGGAGAAGAGGAGGCTCAGGGGAGACCTTATTGCTGTCTACAACTACCTGAAGGGTGGTTGTGGCCAGCAGGAGGTTGCTTTCTTCTCTCAGGCAACCAGCACCAGAACAAGAGGACACAGTCTCAAGCTGTGCCCGGGGAGGTTTAGGCTGGAGGTGAGGAGAAAGTTCTTCACTGAGAGAGTCATTCCCCACTGGAATGGGCTGCCCAGGGAGGTGGTGGAGTCACCGTCCCTGGAGGTGTTCAAGGCACGTTTGGACGTGGCACTTGGTGCCATGGTCTAGTCTTGAGGTCTGTGGTAGTGGGTTGGACTTGATGATCTTTGAGGTCTCTTCCAACCTTGCTATACTGTGATACTGTGATACTGTGAATATAAAGTATTACATTTAAAAGAACTAGACACACAGTTTACCTGTGGAAGCTGTAAATATGTAGGAAAGAAAGGAAAGAATCAAAATGGTTACCTTGCTCTTTATGTTGTCCTTAGATGCAGTATCATTTATGCAATACTAAAATATTTTAAAGGCAACCTGCCAATGAATTTTGTCAGCATTTTCAGACAAACTAAGCAGCCAATAAAATTAGTAGCTCTCATAAATTCAATGTGTTGCAGCAACTGCATTTCCAAATTTCTGAGCTCTGTAAAAGAATATTAATTTTCTCATTGGAAGATGGGGTAGTACTTCAAACCCCTTTTCACTAGGTGTTCATCATAAAAAAGAAGTGATAATTTGCTGTGCTTTATTTTAGTTTATTGCTCCACTTTTGCTTATGACAGGATGACAGGACCTTGGAAGTAATAATTGTAACAAGTTTTGCTGGCTCCCTCCACAAGCAGATTTGCTTCTAGTCTTGTAGCTTCACATTCTAGAGCATCCTGTGACTTTTACATTTCCACTGTTTTCTGTCTTTTTTCCCCTCCATGATGATTTATATTTTAGTTTTTGTATATTTTAATTTCCTTTTTACCTAGCTCCCAGTGTTCTCTTTGTGCAATTTCTCTCATTCCCGATAATCTGTTTAGTCTCAAAACTTATTGAATCTACTTAGACCATAAAGAGGCAGGCAAGCTTTCCTGGTGGAAATCTCAAGTGCAGGTGCTGCCCCATCAGCCAAATGTCACTGTTACCATTGATCTATCCAAGAATTCCAGCTGACTGGAACAGCAAATGTGGTGAGTGATGGGGTAGCAGAAGGATTATTCCAAACAGTAAAACTTTAAGTGCATAATGCAAACAAAATTGTCTCATAACTTTGAGATAAATCTAGTGAATTAGGAACCTCAATTCTTCCTTTCTTCCATGTATCCCTGTGTCTGAGAGTTGGAGCACCACAGCTGCCAATTCCCAGTGTAGCTGTATCACTGGCATCCTCGATTATTTTGCCCCTACCCACAGCTCAGTTCCTGTGTGTAATACAGCGTCAGCGGTAAAGTGTGAGGGACTGTTTGATAGGCTGTTATTCTCTCTAAAATTTTTCATTTGCTTAATAAATAATATTCCTTACAGAGCCAAGTTAAGAGGGAGAGTGGAAGGCAGGTAAGAGGAATAATTTATAGCTGCACATGACCAAAACAAAGATTTTTCCCTCCCTTGTAGTGCAAATCAAGTTAAATCAGTCAAGTGGCTCTTTCCCTGCCAGCAAAGGCTATCTGAGCTCTAGCCTTGGAGTGTACATCCCAACAAATCAAATGGTTTGCATTATGCAATAAATCTGTAGGTATTTGCTGAAGTCTAATTCCACTGTCCTTGAAATGCTCCACTGAACTTCTAAGATTTTAATAACCTCTTATTAGTAGGAATATTAATGTCTCAGCTTAGATGGTAGACTGTGGAGGGTTAATTTCTATCCAGGTCAAAGATCAAGGGTTCAGTCAACTGTCATGAGAATATGAAAGAGAACAGCAGAGACCTCTGAGTGACCCCCTTTAAAGCAGATAAACTTGCAAAAATGTTCAAGACAGTAATTTTATGTCAAAAAATAAAAAAGGATAATGTAATTTCTGCCTGCAAAAAATGACAGCACCATTGGTTTCTCTGTGCATCTCTCTCTGCTACTTAATCCTCGCTGAGTTACGATGTAGGTTATCAGTGAAACGGATGTGCAAATACAGTGTTCTTTAACAATGAATGCCCTTGATTGTACTTTAAATGTGCACACAACATACCATGTATCTTCCAGTCTTCAGGAAAGAAGTTTTCTGAATATCTGCCCTGTGATGGGCAGAATAATTTCCATAACAAACAGTTCCAGTGTCTCATACATGACTCAAGGGAGACTGAAGTCTCACCACTGACTTCAGCTGAACGCTGTCTTTTTACACAAATCGAGAAACTGGCCTCTGACTGCTAAGAAAAAAAAAAGTCTCCAAAATATGATGCATTTTCCACTATTTGTGAACATCATGGGAAAAGAAAGGAAAAAATACTGCCAAAATAGTCTAGGGAAAAGGTTCCTCTATTTTGCTCTTTTTAGAGTAGCACAGGACTTCACAGAAAGAATAATCAGAAATACTACTTAAATCCTGGGGGGAAGACAACAGTAAGCGTTAAGATTTTTTTATGACCAATAACTCTTACTAAACTGATTGGGGGGGCATTATGTAATGACAGTGATTTCCTGTTTGTGTCATTGTGTAAACAGAAGTGGTATAAGTAACGTTGTCATCCTCTGTTTTTCAAAGAAGTGGGAGCTTATGAAAGCATGTTTTGTTGGGTTTGGGTTTTGTTTTGTTGGATTTTTTTTCTTTTTTAGAAAAAGGAGTTTATTAAAAGTATTTTTTTTAACATTAGCACATTGTCATAGCAATTGTTCATTTTTTGCAAAGCACCCGAGTATACTCCTTGATGAGTTCTGGCATTTATATTATAGAATAGGATAGAAAACTCCACAATTGATAAAACAAATAAAATAGAACATTTCCCCACCTCTACTTCAGTACTACTGAATTCTGAGATTAGTGAAGGAAATTCTGTTTTCTTACCATTCTGGATAAGGTTGACCCCTCAGCTTCAAGATTGTGTGCTTGTATTTGGCACATTAATAAGCATGGAAGAATGAAGTGCATTTTGCTTAATAATACCTTCTCTTTGTATTGCCCATGTTAATAAAGAGTGAACTGAACACAAACAATGCATGAGTACAGGGCCCCTTCCTTTATTTTCTCAATTAAATGAAGTGGCCTGTGTCAGTGTGACACATCCAGAGAGATTACCACATGTCTAGGCTTAGAGGCTTCTGGATAGGCTGAGTGTTTGAAATACATAAGCTACAAAGGAGCTAAAACACTGTCATGTAAAAGGAATCTGCAAGAAGTAAAGCAGCTTCTTCTCGTAACTGTTGTTTCAAGGTTCATATTTGCATGAAGAATGAACTCAGACTGTTTGCTCATCTCGCATTCCAGTATTTGAGGTTTTATATGTTACTCCATTCTTGTGAATGTATTTTGATTACAGAGAATAAATTTTTATTTAATGATGATTTTGCTATCTTTTAAAAATCCTTTACTGTGGGTGGACTGCCTGAACAAATCAGGTGCTTTCTTTTTCATATGTAGGCTCGGCATGACTCTCACAAAATTGCATGTATTTGATACATGCAAAAGTTCATTCAAGATTCTGAGATCAGAATCCAAGTACAGGAACTAGTGTAGCTACTATTGCTTTCTAGCAGCCCAGCAAATGATCTTAGGACATCTTTTGAGGAAATGGTGTCTTCAAATCTGTGTACTTTCCAGGTCTGTTGTGGAACTAGAATATTTCTGTAAACATAGAAAAAAGTTGACTTAGAGATGAAGTTTGTTGCTTGGAATTATTATACCGTATTTAAGAGATGGCATTAAAGGAAAAGGTGTGCTAGTGTAGCATCTTGATGCTTTGAATTCAGCTGAGTACATATGACCTAGTGAGAGCATCTTCTAAATGGCAATGTTGTCCTTTATTATTCTACTGAAAAAGCTTTTCTTTTAGTTCATGCTACTGTGGCTACACTTTATAGCAGAGAACATCTTTCCTTTTTGTAACTGCACATCATGAATAACAGCTTTATTTGGTGGCAAATGAGATGCCCTAATTTGTGAGCTTTCTATAAACATATCTGAATTGTTCAATTTCCTTCTCATTGCATAATTTCCATCTTGGCCTTCTGCCTGCTGATATTCAGATAAAGAGTGCATTCAAGTCATTTACAAAAATGCTGTGAAACTGTTTGAATGTAGCTTGCTATCAAACATAACAGGATTGATTGTTATTTATGTGTAATGTAAGTACAATTCACCATTTTCTTTTAACAGCTACTTTAACAATCGCCTTCCTGTAATAAATGATAACAGGAAAAAAAGTTACCTGCTTAAATGAATATATTCTATGTTCGTGGCAGAATGTAACATCAATTGTTATTTATAGGTTTGTTTTAATGTTTTTTTTTGTTTGAGGAAACAAACAAAGTAGCTTACTGTTTTTTTTTCTCTCCTTTTTTTTTTTTTTTCCTCTTCTCTTTCATGGTCTTTTAACGTGGTAATGGATTCCTAACATGGGTGTCTGAACTGCTGTGCAAATGGCCTGGCTTGATATAACTTTAATAGGTAAGTGATTAACACCCAATTAATAGTGTACTTTTACTACAACGTATTTATTTAAAATTTAGAATGTGAAATAATGAAAATTGATTTCCAACGTCCAGAAAACAGCAGATTAGGTAGATAAAGATTAAATCACCCTTATTCTTCCTAGGGAAAATGTAGTTTGCCATATTTTGGCCTCAGTTTCAGGGTAAATTTACCACCTGCTCAACCTAATTGCATCGTAACAGGTTTTTTTTTTTTTCTTAATGGTTAAACCTATATTTAGATTTACAATGCAAAAGGCATTATTTGCCTTTGAGGGTATGTTCCATACTCAAGAAATCAAAAGAAAAAAGAGTAATAAGATATACCCTCTCTTCAGCCACTAAATTACTGGAGTTTTGCAGTATCACTGGTGTTTGTATAGACTGAACTAGACAGCTATTGATGGTGATGGTGATGATTGAAAAAGGGCAGCAAAGCAAGGTACATGAATGTGAAAAACTGTTTTCTGAGTTCACTCTGTCCAGTGGTAAGTGTCCATTGAATGCCATAGTCACGGTGTCTAATAACTATTAAATAAATGTGACAATATAAATAATAGCAAAATGGCTTTCCTGAGGATGTAGACACTGATTGCTTCATGTCCAGACAGTTCTTGAGTTAGTCTTTCCTGCATGTATAGCAGAATAATGAGAATATATATATTTAAATTAATGCTAAAATTTTGTACTTCCACAACATTTCCACAGTTGTTGCTGTGCTGCAAACAACCAGTGCTGCTGTTTAGTGTTATATCACCTATCAATCTGGCAAAGGTTTGGTTTTTTTTTGTTTTTTGTTTTTTTTGTTTTTTTTTTTAGGGAGCAGGAGGTTTGGTTTGTGGGGTTTTTTGTTTGTTTTTGTTTTGGGGTTGGTTTTTTGGTTTTTTGGTTTTTTTTTTTTTTTGTGTGTGTGTGAATATGGACTTTCTCTTTATGTATTATGTATTTATGTAGTTTTATTTTGGCCCTCGTAGAGGGAGGGAAAGAGTGCTGGGGCTCTGTGTACATTTAAATTGACCTCTGAAGCTGAATTTGTTCTGACCTCGTCATTCTTAAACCCAAACTATATCCTAACCCTGCCATGTAGGACTTGCCAGTGCCATGGACCGGAAGAGGACCCTTGCAGGCGCTGGCTGGCTGGGTGACCTGCAAGAAGAGCGTGTGAATGCTTAGTTACAACTGAGTTTAACTGATTGTTAAAACCATGTTTCTTTAACATTTCTTTGCTGTTACTTGCAGTTCATAGCTGAGATGGAGAATTGCAATTCAAATACAGGAGTTTCAAATGCAAGTTTTCTCAGTCTGTGTATTTTCCAAACATAAAGCCTTAAATGTGACCTCATGGTGGCAGTTAGAGCAACTTTGGGCAGCATTACTGCAGCTGTGCACACTCAGCTGCAGTACAATGCTGTGTGATACAGGTATTGTAACAGTATCTCTTGAATTCTTTAGACTATGGCAAAGAGAAAAATGGAAAAACTGAGCAATCCTTTTACTGGGATTGTATTCTTAAAAATACTGCTGTTCCTTGATGTTGCCAAGAGCAAAATTTGGCCCTTGATGTTGCTAAGGTCTCTCAATTAATACACTTACTGCATAGAATTTACTTTATTTCCACTAGGTAGACAGCATTTGTCAGAACAGATACATCTGTTTGCATTACTACATTAGATATTTATGAGAGATGTTAGGAAGGAAAGGATATACTTAGAATACTGTGACATGGAAAACCAAGAAACTGTAGAAAACTGTGAGCTGTAAAACACACAGATAATATTTTGCTGGTTTATGTGACTCAGATGTGCACATTTTTTCTGTGTATTAGATATATTTAGACACAAAGAAAGAAGAGTTGAGTGTACTGTACATGTTCAACTACAGTACAATTACTCGACATTTTTGTCTTGAAAAACCTGACACTACTTCAGATGGTAGTTTCAGGGTTCACCAGGAAAAGAACAGCTGGCTTCTGCATTGGATTTTATGTCCTACATAAGGAGACCATGTTTCCCGTTGTCAGTGTGTTAAAGAAAATTAAAGCTCTGGGAATCATTAAAATCTTGGAAGTGTAGCATGTGCCAGTTCATTTCTACAGCACCTGGATCAAAATCTTAGTGTGAGACCACTTGACAAACAAAACCAGACAATTTTCCATACTTAAGATATTTTGCATCAAATTTCTGGTAATTTTCTATTTAAACTCTGTTCAGCAGCATTGTCTAGGGTATTTTTATGCTTCTGGAGGGTACTGCAAAATGAAGATAGGCAACTGTAGAAAAAAAACTTTGTATGTATTTCTGAAAAATTTTTCTTCTATACACTGTGAAATAATACTAGCAAAAAAAAAAATCAAAAAATATGTGCTTTGATCCGCGGGGGTAATAGAGAGATGTCTCTGAGTTAGTTATTTTGCCTTTTTACATTTTCCCATCTCCTAAAATGCAGTGCACGTTGCAGGTTTTGAGTTGCACAGTTCAACCCTCACCATAAGGCTTGCTGAACTAGGTGGATTAATAAAGAGAGAGATGTTTGCTGTCATCTTCTCAATGGGAATGCTGTGTTTGATGTGATCTTCTTGCAATCTTGTTCTGGAAGGCTCTGTCACAGAATAGAGAAGTCAGACTAATTTTTAGTGGGTTTTTTGCAAGGCAATGACACAGGTTGTTATGTCAACATTCAAAACAGCTATGTGGACCATTTCAGAAGAAATCAGTTGCTTTGGTTGGTGTTCAAAATGCTTAGTGAGTGTCTTAAATGGGATAGTTTCCAAACTTGTCTACACTTCCTATCACCAAAACAAATTAGCCATGTAACTAGAGAAACTGTTAGCAAGAATAGGAAAGTGTTGTTAGAATCATATTTAAGATCCGGGGCACATTTTGTGGAAAATACAAGATGCCTAAGAATGGTTAGGCAAAGAAAAATGGGGGTTATAATTTAAAATTGTGCATAAGCTGGTGATAAGTGATTTGTTCAAAATGGAAGTTGCTGTGGAAAAGATACTTGCAAAAAGAGCCATTATTGGTTCGTTGTGAAGATCAGAGTTATCATTCTGATAAAATAATAAATTGAAGCGCACAGGAGAAAATTGGGGGAAATTGTAGAATTCATAAATTACACAGGGTCTGAAGAGATTATTTATCCTTCCAGTGTCACCGTTCCATTTTAGTTTGGAAAATTGGTTGAGAGTCAGATAGCAGGTCAGAGGTGATGTTAAGACTGATCATGTGTAGAGAGAAGTTGTGGAGCCAGTTGAAGCTTACTGAAGTAAGCTAGGGAAGCGTTCAAAAATGTTTGATGTTTACTGATGAAAATTTTTTCAAGCAAGCACTTTTAAATTCTGTATTCTCTTTGTTTCCATCCATTCAATATACAACACAAATTAAAGGATCTTATTACTACTTCAAGTAAGAATGGTCTGAGAATTTTCATCTTTCTCTTCATAGTGCATGCTAGCTTTAACTTTGTAGCTGGAGCAGAACTTATGAGCTAATAGTATTCATGTGCTGCTTTTTGATTTCTGGGTTGTTAAACATCAGATGAGTTATTGTTTCCTTCTGGTTATTCCTCTTCTTTCCCATGGCTTAAAGTTCTACTGTATGTGGCTTTATATACTGGAATTTCTGTAGTTCACCACTTATATGTGTATGTATATGTGTATGTGTGTNTATATATATATTTATATATGCATATAAATATGTGTGTGTGCACAATACATGCTTTTTTTGGTTGCAAAGTGTATTTATACTCCGTGTCAGGAACATGTTGCAGAGAGACACTGAAGAACCCTGTAACATCGAATGACAGTAGATCACCTGTTGTACTTACCTTACAGCTGAGTTCTTTCTCTCTTTTCTTTTATGTATACATAATTTTATTTTGTCCTCCAAAAAGCTTTAGTTATGTTAGTAGCTAGCAGACTGACTGCTTGCTCCTTGGTAACTGTAGTCTTAATAAATAATTTATAAGATGCCAAAATATTTATGAATAAGCACATTGAAATCTATTGGCTTCCTGCAGCAGTCTTAAATGTTGTTTCTTTCCAGAGCCACACATGATTAACATAAATAAAATTTAGTGAGGAATATATATATAATAATCCATTTGAATGATAGGTGTCAGGTTTGGGTGATAGCTTACCTTGTGAAGACAGTAAAAGCACTTCCTGTCCTCAGATGAGAAGGCAAGTTATTGAGACTGTGTTTAATATGAAGAATTTAACCTGGACCAGCACTTTGTATACATCAGTTACACCTGGAATGTGAGAGCAATAGTAGAGCTAGTAAATAACTCCAACCATTTCCCTCCAGTCATGTTTGTACACACATTTGCGTTCATCATCAGAAAGGACTACCAAAAGTGCTGTAAAGACTTCTGATTAAGGAAATAATGATTGATAATAAACTGAACTGGCATTTATAGTATCCAACTAATCCACAGTAATATCTACCACCGACCCTTGTGTTCTCTTGAACAGATGACACATGCTGAAACTTGTTTTCAGCAGCCTTAGTATGGCATGTGCAGTTAGGGAGGCAGTGTAGAATCACTACTGTGTTGTAAAATTGCATCCAAGTCTTCTGGGCTATAATGTCTTAATGTAGATAAGTCCCTTAATCAGAACTGAGGAGGCTTTAAGAATGATTTTGATCAACTATCACAGTTTTCTCTAGTCCATTTCTTGTTACTGGTCCATTACAATTTATATCAGTATAGTAGATCTCTGCAAACTCCCACTCTCTGCCATTACTTGTTGTGTGTATTATTGACATCTATATTTAAACACTTAATGCTCTTCATTATGTTTTCAGCATTAGTAACAGCAGGCTATCAACGTAAAGCAGCTCTGTGTCATTAAAACTAAGCTACAAACTTATGTCAGTGTAAAACAGGCTTAAAGATGCAGATGTTTTACCCTTTCTGTATTGCTTTCCATTCTGTTTCTTCTGAGCAGTGCATATTTCTAAAAGCAAATGAATTAAAGCTCAGAGACTTTACTAAGCATAAGCCGTTAGAGTGGGATTAAATATCTGGTTAAAACTGTCATTTGGAAAAGCTGACTTTTCTGAAACGTTTTCATTAAAATTTAATTACCTTTTTAAAAAATAGATATTAGATAAGATTTAATTTAGGAAAATATTGAGGCACTTACCTATTAAGACAATAAATACTAAATGACGAGCACCGCCAAGGTGTCTGAAAATCTGAATTTTATTATATTCCGTTTTTGAAACTTCTGTTCTGGCTATAGAAAACAAAGAAAAGCAACAACAAAAAAACCCCAAACAAACAAAAAACCAAAAAACTTGGAAAGTTTTGACTACTCAGAATGTGAATTTGAAAGAGAAATGCATTTGCATGTCACTTTTTTTGGTGAATTATTATATTGGTCAAAGTATGGCCCAGAGAAATGTAAAGGACAAAGGCTGTTTCAGAAAACCAGGAAACAGGTATAGTGGGAAATAAGTTCTTGCCTGTCTCCTAATAAAACATGTATATTTTTCAAACACCCATTGGAAATGCTCTTGAGATGAGCCATTGCAGCACACACTGCATGCATACCACATTGGTGATACCTTCTTTAGAAAATTACTTCCTCCCTGAAATATTTTGTTTTCCATTTATAAAATTTGCATGTGATTAGCAAATGCCTATATGCACTTGCTTTAAAAAACAGCAATAAGCTGTCCATACTGGTTTTATAAATACTTTGTAGAGTCCTGACAATTAAGCCATTTGATTTCTTTGGTGAGAGCAAGTTTGATATGAAGGAGAAGCACTAGTTACATAAGGCGTTTAGATTTGGAAACCTTAAAAAAAATACCACCATTGTTTCAGTTTTAAGATATTCTTAAATAGCAGGGATAGAGGTGCTAATATGTTGAGGTATGTTCTTCCTTACATTTCAAGAGATGACGGTAGTCAGCAACCAAGGTTGTAGTGTGTCAGAACAGCATAGTTCTACCTTGCTTTTGTCTGGAATGTGTCATCTTGCAGCTTTTTTTTTTTTTTTCCCTTTCTTTTTTTGCCCTGCCCTGAATTGTTTGAAATGTAGAGAGATCTGGGCTTCTGAACTTCCAGATGTGAACCCAGGAGCGTGGTATCCTTAGTGCTATAGGCGACTTCCGTGGAATATATTAGTCCACAAAATAATAGAGTTGTTATTTTTCTATATCTAAAATCATTATCTTTTTTAGGGTTTTTTTTTCCATTTTGTGAGAATTTAGCATTTATGTGAACGTTATCCTTCCGTTTTACCTCAGCATTTCTCCCATCATTTTTTTTTCTGTCTATAGAAGTTATTGAGAATATAATCAGTCATTAAAATGCATGTTTTCATCTCACTGATTTTTTAGAAGGGGAACTTGACATTTGCATTCAATTTGATCACAGCAAGTTAGGTGCATATATAGGCTCTTGACTGAGGCATGAACCTCTCTCAGCTCCTTATCCACACCTTTTTTGAAAGAAAAGAGTTATGTGCTGATATATATAGCACTGTGTAAAGCAAATAGTTAGGAGAATGGAAGCACCATATTTAAGAAGTAATAAACTAGTTGGCGCCTTTCTTAGGTGAGCAATAGAAAGAATATTCAGCATGAAAGATTAAAGGTGTTACAGAGACGATGAAAGTGATTTTCTGTTTCTTACTGAGAGATTATGAGAGAGGTGAAGGATTCCAGTCTTTGAGAATGTGAGATAGTAATTTCTCTAGCTCTGTGGGACATTCTATGGTTGGGAATGAAACTGTGTCTAATAAAATCTAAGGCTGAAATATTACCTCTGGCTTCCACAACTGTATTCTTTTTATCCTCTCAGAGGAATGCTACATTCCAGTTAACCATCAGAGTACCAGGGTTCACCGGTGCTCGACAGTTATCTTTGAAATATCATCTGTGCATTTCTGTGTTTACATGCATTTATATATGCAAGATTTTTCTGAGTGCAGGGATGGAGGAGAAATACTTCATATTTGTAAAGGTAAAAGGTAGCCTAATCAACAAGTTGCAACACAGAAAAGGCTTGCTGTATGTGTTAAGCATAATATTTCTTCCCTATCATTTTGTTAATGATACTATCGAATCAATAATGAATAAGTAATATACTTGTATGTACACAAGTTAAAGAGCCATATGAATGTGGGACAATAATACTCCAGTCATGGCTTTTATTTTGTACTCAAACTATTTCTAATAGATAGACAGAAACTTTAACCCCCCATGATGACAGAATGTCATGGGTTGAGTTGAATCTCCCAATGGATATTCAATACCATGCTGATGTTGTGCCAGGTCAGGGGGCAAGGGGGTCACTGGCTTTGGCTGCTGCTTCTGCATTTTGCTGCACTTTCTGCACTTTTCAGCAAATAGGCTAAGGAAATTGTGCATTGCATTATCTCATTAAATTCCTGATCTCAGCTCAGAGGGATTTTTAGTGTTTTTTTTCCCCTCCTATAGGTGTGTGGGGAGAGGGGCTTGTGAGAGTGAATTATGTTAACCCAGAACAGTCCATTTTTTATCCACCCCTTATTCTATACCACCTGCATCATACCCAGCAGCAATAGCGTCAAACAAAATGCATCATACATCATTTGCTGTCCGTTCTCACTCAAAACGAGGTTGCCTTGCACTACACAGAAGACTTCTCACTGCAGACTCTTTGGAGCTTCACTCTGTTACAGTACAGTCTGGACCAGTCCATGACCAGCCCAAATAGTGGGGCTGTGGTTCCCCGCCCTGGGGCAGTTGATTCCAATGACTCCTTCCATTCCTCCAAGTTAAAGCAAACGACCCCAGATGCCCCAGGAAACGAACCACATCAGCATAGTAAACCACAGGGTTAAAAAAAAGTACTTAAAACTCTCTTAACAAGCCTCAAGCCTTAATTGCATCCTCTTGTTATCCTGCTTCTTGTTCTTTCTACCATATCATTTCCTGCAAAATCAACTGTCTCAGTTAACACAGCCCGTTTTTTGAGCCCCACATTGGAATGCCGTAAAATGGACTATCCTAGGTTAACACAGCCTGCTCTCACAAGTTCTTCTCCCCACGCACATATGGGAGGCAAAGTAACACACAAAAAAAAAAATCCTCTGGGTTGAGGTGAGGAGTTTCATGAGATAATACAAAGCACAGTTACTTTAGCCTATTTGCTGAAAAGTGCAGTAAAATGTAGAAGCAACAGCAGAAGCCGGCAACTCTCTCACTGTCAAACCCACAACCCAACCAATGGAAAAGATCAACACTCCAAAACCCCCAAAAAAACGGAAGCTGCAACTGCCACAGAAGGCCTCTTATGTTTCAATATGAATTTCAAGCCACATGATACTGTGCTCCACCCAGCATTTTAATTTTGAAGCTGACATGATGGCAGCATGGTATTGAATATCCATCAGCAGATTCAACCTAACTCATGAAATAGAAGATCAAGAATCTGCAGGGGTGACATCAAGAACATAAAAAGGACATTGAGGCTTCTGTCTATTTACTAGACATGTGTTCTTCTTGGCTTTCCCTGCTTTGTGTAAAATGTCTTGCAAGGAATATATTCTGGTATTGAGCTATCTAAAATGTGAAAATAGGTACTTAGTTTTGAAATAAATGTAATGCATGTATCTTAATCTCATCCTATTTTGTGTCCTGCAGTCTTTTCCCTTCCATACATTTCCTTTCTAATTTCCTTTCTTTTCTGAAATGTGGTTAGAAATAACTTGCTTGATGTTTCAGTGTCATTCATTTTTAAGGTGAAGATGGTAAGACAATGATTTACCATTGAAGCACCTTCCCCTGTAAACTGTTCAGGTGTACTGGGTGTGGAATTACACTGGAGCCTCATCGAAATCTCATTAAACATAGCTGAAATGTATGCTTGTAGGTCAGTTTCCCTGAGGCCACTTGCTTAAGGCAGTGTTAGTGAAGGACACACTTGTGAGAATTGCGAATTCATGGTCTTGTCAGTTAAGTGCTTCTGATTCTGTCATTGCTTCAGTGAAGGCTTTTTACTTAAATTAGTTGTGAATAAGTTTATATTCTTAACTTAAGCAGACATATGGAGATACAAAGAAAAGAGTCTTCAAAGCCAAATGCATTGACTTTAACTAGTTCCTGATCTTGTTTAATCATTATTGCAAAGACAGTAACTACAATTTCCTGTCCTTTGGGGTACTCAGTTCCAATGTTAGAGGTGCTGCTTTAAAATAGTTCTATTCTTTGCCTGTGTTTGGATTTTCTGTTGCTTTCGGATTAATTTGTCTCTATGAAATGCATAAGAAAAAGACAGTGATACCTTATAACAATCCGCAGTCTGTTTTCAGAGTTGAAAATGCTTGTTAGCATCACAATGGCAGTAAAGAATCAAATCCTCCATAACTATTTATTTTCAACCTCCGATAGTGCGTGTGACCAGCCTTTGTTTCTGAGCCTCCTTGCCTTGGGGTTTAGAGATGAAGAAGTCAAGGTACAACTTTTAGTTAATAATACTAAAGGCAGAAGTGCATTTTTTTTCATAAATTATTTAACATTTTCAAGAGTAAGAGAGCAGCTTATTACTTTACTACTTTTTTCTCTCCTGGAATTGCAAACTTTCCTTTAAGCACTCTTCAGCTACAATTTTCTTTTTCTTTAGCAAGCTAAGTGGATATTTTTTATGAAGGAATCATCTCTTAAATAAAATCCTGTAGGAGTTCCTAATTTGTGGTAGTATTCTGAGAAAGGAAGGTGAAGAAATGGAGGGGAAGAAGGTCTGGGCTTAGTTTTCTTCAGTGATTACAAGAAAAGCAAGGTGTCTCACTAGATTTCACATAGTTCAACTTACAAAGAAATTTATTTTAAAACAAGTGAAAGCTCTGTACGTTTTTGCTAGTATCTTGAATAAATACCACATATATTTCGGAACTGGCTGAATTAAGAAAGTCTTTGTATTTCTCCTTGATGCTTAAATGCAATGGAGATTTTTCTACTCTAATCTTATATTTATCTGATCATGACTCAGATACGGTGTTTTGTTAGAGTAAATTCATAATCAAAGTGCAATGTGTAATAAAACCAGAACTTTTTACTGTGGGGAGAAAAATATATCTACAATTTGTCTTAGTTAAGAAAGAACTGCATATAACAAACTCTCTTAATTAGACCTTTCGAATGCTCTTTTACCAAGTTTCTTTTAATAAACATATACAAACTACTGATGCATTTCTTTAACCCTTCATTTTACACTTTCATATTATAGAAATTACTTCTCTTGCAGCAGAAATAATAATCATTATGAAACTTCATAATTCACTCAGAGAATTCTTGATTAGAGCTGTAGTTAAATAAGTATTAAACACTGGCAGTTATTTATTGACAATTTTAAGAGGAAATTTGCATGGAAGTTTAAAGACTATTTTGCAAATGAATTATATTCTTATTGTTCAGCTACACCTGCAGAAAGGGAGCATCTGACAAATATGTATTTTGATGAAGTAAACTGTAGAAATTATAGCTTTGAGTAGTATCACTGCAGGAAAAACTGGCAGCCAGGGCAAAAGCAAAGGTGACCTGGTGTACCTCTGGCCAGCTGAGCTCCTTCAAGGCACTAGCAAGGCTCTGTCTCCAGAAGGGGTCAGTACATACCAGATGGAGCCTCTGCAGTCAGAGGTGGAGGCAAAAAGCAGGCTCCAGGACAGACAAGTGTATTGCCATTTGCAGTATCTTCTGCCTCTATAATGACAGTTTCCTTAGCAATTTCACAGTAAGGAAGAAAGTATATATTTAATCAAGTCAAAAGTTTGGCTACAGTGTTCCAGCGCACATGCATGGTATCTATGCAGAGATGGGTGAGGGAGGCTCTGATTAAAATGAGTTATGTTCTATGTTCCCCTTACAGTCAATCAAGCCAATGGAGCCAAGTAAATATCTTCAAGACATCTCATGGCTGTCTTACTGAATCTTTCTAAACTCTCTGACCATGTTGACTAGATCTTGCTCATCAATTGTTGGAGCTTAGACACCAATCTCACACACCAACCTCAACTTTTAGCTCCCTATATTTTGCACTGAATCCTGATATCTGACTTGAACATCAGGATTCGGTTGCCTCAACATAGGCTATTATTTATTAGTAGTACTATTTTAAAAGCCATTGCATATTCTCCTCCTCCGCAACTTCCACCTACCCAGGAGTGGGTTTCCCTTAAATCATATCTGCCAGCCCTTTGCAAATGTCTTAGATACCCCTTGTGTCTAAAATGGTATTAAGCACACATATTTTAGGGAATGGTATATCAACATTACTCTTTTACTAGTAGTTGCAAAGAAGAAGTAGGGGCAAAGCAAAATCTAACTTGTCATTTCTGGTTTTATAAGTTACAAATGCAAATACATCACTGTTCTTTCACTGAAAATACTAAGGCATTTTTCTAAGACAGATGACTTAAGTTTTAGATATATACATTTGAAGGAAGACTAATCATAATTAAAACAATCCATATTAATAAAGATAATACAACATAGGAAATATTAATTCTTTTAATTAGAGAAGCTCCATGACACAACTTTTCATAATCTACCTGGTTGAGGAGCATGTAGGTGAGAAACTAGAGCAGCATCGACTACCTAGACTGTCCTTGATTAGCAATTAAAAGTCTAAAATCATAATTTCTTCTCAACAAAGACTAATGGCATCATATGTTAAATGATAAAATATTATAAACAGGACAGCAGGAAAAAGTTATAATAGGTTTACCATCCCCAACTGATGGGTGTCCCAAATGATGAGTTAAGCCTGCTTTTTTCCTTCATGTGGATAGTCCCATAATTCCAAATAAAGGCAGTGATGACTCTGCCTCTTAACGAGCAGTAGGCAGTACATCACTAGAACATGCAGCCCTGGCCACTGCATGTGTGCAGTTCTGAGCAACATGTGTCTACAAAGTACAATGAGGTACATGTTTGCAGGGGAAGTATAGAAATAGTGGCTTGCTCTATATATTTAGGGACTTAACTCTGCAGGAAGGATGAAGCTTTAAGCTCAACAGTGTATTTGAATGGGATGAGGCTACAGATGCATTTATTCACAGTGAATAGATATGTGGAAAGGTATCTTCAGCTCATTTCTGTTAGCTAAACAAGAACAAGGAGGTATGCAAGCACTAAATTGGTTACATGGAGGCCTGTTTTCCCCCTTGTCAAAGGGCAATACAAATTCAGAAATCAGATTGTAGTAGCACTTGGGAGGAAACTACTGCCAACTGTTTGGGATCCTGTAATAACCTGATAGATACAGAGTTTGATGTCTAGACGTTCTTCACATATTTTAATTACATTGAATTAGGTTGATTAGAAAGTACAAGACAACTATTGATTTTTATTTTAAGATGTACTTGTAGGACCTCTGACTTTTCACCTTTTTCTGAAGCACCACACAAGAACCGATTTTCAGTTGAATGCACTTTTTCAGAAGTGCAATTTTTCAGAGCTTGCACAGGTTCTGGCATTTCTCTGTACCTTCATGATGTTTTCTTAATGCAGTGCAATGCATAAAGAACCTTCTGTTCTCCTGAAGATCTTTTGAAAAACTTCTTTTCAGCCTTAGTATGACTGTGTCAAAGATGGAGAGAGATTTAAATAGGCATTTTGATGCAGAATACTCATTTAACATGTTGCAGCTGATCCTGGTAGAAGTATCAACAGTGGGGTTTCAGCAGAGCTCAGAGTTGCTGCAAATTTCAGTTCTTGGCAAGAATGTCAATTTCGTATGTGCCAAGTGTCTGTTATTTAACCAAGCAGAGGATGTTGAGTTACTGTAGCAGAAGCAAGATGTATGATTCATGTTTGCATATCCTTCTTCAAAACAGAAACAAAGAGATTTCACTTCTAACATGTCATGCTTCTTTCACTACCCTTTTCCCATTCACATTGCCATAGTTTGGCAACAAAGGTACATTTACTGATATGGGTAGTAAATCGTGCCATCAGCTACTAAACCAGAGTAGTTAGGACCAAAACCGCAGCAGCATCATATGCTTTTTAGTAACTCGTGCTGCTAAAATTCTGCCAGTATCAAATCCTGTTTATGTTAACTTAGAGTTGCAAAAAGAGTTCACATTTACAAAGCAGTAATGATTTTAAATCCAAAGTTTTCTTTTCGGCACTTATGCTGGTTTTGGTAGTGAGGAATTTTGATATACTAGCTCCTCCTCCTATTATTTTAAAAAATATTTCCATTTTGGAAGTTGTATTTGAGGGCAATTTGCATTTAATGCTGTTCCTTTAACACTTTATCTTAAGACCGCAGTCACTGTCAGAACAGATCAGATCAGCACCCTGTTCAGCCCAGATTTGTCAGTGTGCCACTGACCACCAGGACTGCATCCATTAACAGGGCAGCATGTGCTCCCATCCGTGTCAGCTCCCTGCAAAATATTCAACAATTCACCTGGCTGTTGCTGCCTACCAGCTCTGCTTGCCCCTGACTGTTGGTTGAATGGTCTTAAGCTTCTTAAGACCTGATGAAGTTTTCTACAGAAATGCTAACCACGTTTTTCTGATTTAGCTATGCAAGCTATGGATGGTTGTTAAGGCCATTCAGCATATAGTGAAGTGAATATATGGGTAATTAATTTTAGATTCTTTTTTTCTGTAAGAAAATTCAGCTGAAAGAAAACTTGAGAGTTAGTTTTATTTCCAGATTGAATTTCTGTCAGTTGCCACCTCTGAAAATTAACAGAAGTATCTCTGGATAAATGCAAGGACTCTTACACCGTGATTGTCTGGTCTGTGGCCTTTCCCCATTCATAAGGTATGCATGCAAAATAGGTGTGACCTTTGCCTTGAGTGCCTGGTAGTTTTCTCTGATCAGAGAGTCAAGCAGTTTTCTGCACTGCTTTGGCAGGTGACAGGATGTGTCATACAGGACCAATCGAATATGGACAAGTGATAGTGCAATGGACCACAGTGGCATATTAAAAAGTAACATGTACAGTTCACTTGTAGCTATTATTCATTCATTTTAACTGCTTTGAATTAAGATTCCCAAGCTATTTGAAGGATTATTAGTGGTGCAACACTAAAGTGAAAAGTATGGTCATCTTAGGCTTGTGTGATGGTGCTTCCAGTATTTTGTCTAATACTTAAATATTCTGAATAATTTGAAACTCATGGATGATCGCAAATATCTCATTACTTAAGATAGATATGGCAGTTGTTGACCAAATAACAGGATGTATTTTGCATTTCATGAAAACTCTGCAGTTTTTGAAGTAGGATTTTGTAGTTCACCTTAGCTTCCTGATAGCAGGAGGCTTTGGTTGCAATAATAGGGTTTTTGGGGTTTTTTTTCTGACCTTTGGGTCTAGAATCGGACATGGAACATAATTAAACAAAGTTTGACACAGCTTTCATATTCTGTTTCAGGTGGGATTGCAGAGTGACCAACTAGGGGAAGGGAATTGATGTGGAGAAGTTAGATTTTATCAGCCCTGTTGTACTGTCATGGGAGTCAGGTGTCCACTTTGGTAAAATGGGCAGCATTTTGCTTCACTATATAATTTCCAAGTAAGGATGTAATGAAATTGCCCAGAAAATTCATACAAATTCTTCTGTAACCAAAGATTTAGGCTAAAATAATCTATTCATTAATGTTACTGGAGCCCCCAGCACAGAAAGGACATTGAAGTGTTGGAGCGGGTCCNACTTCTATGTATTACTCATAGAGTGAAGCATCCAAAAGGATTTAATGCTTTCTGAAGCAAGTGGGAGGCAGTATAATGTATTTCAAAATTGGGAAACACCTAGTTAAAGGTAAAAGAGCTGTAGGCATTTATTTTTCATGAAGTTTCCCATAGATTTCTTTGCCGATTTATCATAGAATCATAGAATGTCAGGGGCTGGAAGTTTTGTTGATTTGTTTTGTTTGTTTGTTAATAATATGCAAAACCAAACTTTTATTTTGAACTTTTTGTTTGAAAGAAAAATTACATCTGTGCTTATCAATTACAAATGGATAAAGGAAAAAAAAAAGTTCTGGTTTATTATGTACAAAGATGTAAACTATACAGATCATGAAAGAACAGAAGTAAATGGCAAAGTTTGCCTTCTGGTAATCATAGAATCATAGAATGGTAAGGTTGGAAGGGACCTCAAGGATCATCTAGTTCCAAAAAAAAAAAAAAAAAAAAAAATCGTGTTGTTGTCTTAAGATAAAGCACATAGTACATTCTCTTTTTTGCATATCCTTTGTGAGAATTTTCTTAGCAAAAGCTTAGCCTTTTTTAGTTTTGCTGTTAGGGGTCTTTCCCAAGTTCTGTACCATTTTATTATAATATTCAGGGTCCTAAAGTAATTTCCAAGGTTAGATTTTCTGTGGGTATGAACTGCTGAAATCTTGATTTGAATGTGTCCCTGAATTTGTCATGAAATTAGAGCTATAAGACATAATTGTATTTTTGTTGAATAGCTTATTCTATGGGACAATTAGGAAATTATATAGGGCTAAGATATTTAGATTCTTTTCAAGGAGGTGGAGATATTATTTTGGTGATCAGAGCTATGGAAGTAAAGAGGAAAGTAGGGAAAAATGGTTTTAATTATGCATAAAATTGAGGAACTGAAAAATAAAGGAACACAAAGGAGATAAGAGTTAAAAGAAGAAAAAACTGACAAAGAAAACCAGCAGATGGGGATTTTTGGGAACCCAAAGAAGTAACAGAAATAACCATGCTTTGTTTTCATATACTGCTTGGCCTTAAAGCTGTGTTAGGCTAGAGTGTCCTTTTTATCAGAGCAGTGGGTGTTGCAGAGATTATTTCAGTGGCGAGTCTGTGCAAAGATGAATGTGCTTCTGTTTTCCTCTGCTGATTAGTACGGTCCCAAAAGGCAAGTGTGATAAACCCTGGTCTTTTGATGCCCCCTTTTTCTCTTCAACTCAAAGACTTGGAGATCACAGGGTAATTTTTTTTTCCCTAACAAGACACTGGTGTTTTCTCCTGAATTCTTCATAAATCAGATGTTTAAAATACTTAAGATGGTGTCCTTACATTTCCTGTTTCCATGGAATCCAGAGCAGGTTTAAAGTATTCCAGGATGCCCTGACAGACCTTAAAGCCATTATCAGATTTTCAGTCTCTTGTGTGTCTCACTTAGATCTTCTGAGGTATATTGCATAGCTGTTTTCAGTTGAGCAACTCTGCATGAGGAGCTCTTAAATGATGCCTTCTAAACTTCCTGTATTCCTTTGATTTCACACTGGCTCTATTTTTTGTGTCTTACTGACATTTATCATTCCCTTGAGGCAAGTACTACAGCACATACAACACCCACAGCTAGATAATCACAAGCTTGGACCTGTGACTACTTAAAGCAAAATCTTTTTAAAGAAAAAAATGAGGGAAGTGTTCTTGCAGTTTGTGCACTGAGATAGCATCAGCAGGAAGGCAGCTGTACAACCACTTTACATAAGGACCGTCTTTCCAAAACACTCATTTCCCCATTTTTGTATTTTGATAGCTTCTTTTAAACTCACTTGCCATAGCTTTTCTCTCAACTTGTCTGGAGTCACTGCAGTGTAGCATGCAGACTAATGGGACTGCTGATTAGTTCACCTGACAGCTCTGCTCTCTTGCCATACATGAAGACAAAACATGGTCTTACTTAAGGCAAGGCTTGTGCCATTTTCTTCAGTGGAACCAGGCTTTGGACCTGAGGGCAGACAAGTCAGAAATCACGGCTGACTGGTTTGACGTAACAAAGCGGCACAGCTCAATAGGATAAACCTCGTGACCAAGTACAATTATAGCAAATATCAAATCCTTTTCAATGTAATTACTGAAAGATCTTTGGTTTTAAGAATCTCTTTCTGCAGTATGTGTTTCAAGAGTTCTCTTATGAGCTGTAAGTTGAGCAACCAGTAAGTTGTTTGATTATTCACAGGATGTTAGGGGTTGGAAGGGACCTTTGGAGATCATCAAGTCCAATTCCCCTGCCAGAACAGAACTGTAATCTAGTGCAGGTCACACAGGAACGCATCCACACAGGTCTTGAAAGTCTCCAGAGGAGACTCCACAACCTCTCTAGGGAGCCTGTTCCAGTGCTCCATGACTCTTACAGTAAAGTTCTTCCACATGCTGAGCACTTCCTGTGCTGTAGTTTACATCCATTGCCCCTTGCGCTATCAAAGGGCACAACTGAGAAGAGTTTGCGCCCTCCCTCTTGAGACCCAGCCCTCATATATTTATAAACATTGATTAGATCCCCTCTAAGTCTTCTCTTCACCAGACCAAAAAGCCCCAAGTCACACAGCCTCTCCTCATAGGGTAGTACTCCAGCCCCTTCGTCATCTTCATGTTGGACTCTTTCGAGTAGATCCCTGTCCCTCTTCAACTGGGGAGCCTAAAACTGAATGCGGTATGTTATGCAGTGTTAAAGTATGGCACGGTTTTGTGTGCTGGCATAATTACTCTATTTGTTTTTTAAATATTCAATGTAAAATTTAAAAGGAGGATAAAACATCAAATGAAAAAATGCAGGAGACTGGAGCATAGAAAGAGATGATTAGAGTTTTTAACTGTAGGGCCAGTGAATGAAAGTTCGACTTCTGGAAGAGTAGGCAAATTGCAGTGTGGAGTGGTGGTATTAGAGAAAGAGCTATGACAAAGGTGGTTTGTCATGAAATATGGAAAGGCTATGCTAGACAGCCTGTAATTATGAGCAAGTTTCCATGTTTGGCAGCAGTACCCATGAAAATATTGCTGAATCCATCATTTCTTGCCAGGTTATGGCACACTGGTTCCCTCAGGTGTGCTGACAGACGTGTTTGTGGCCCCATGCTGTAAACTATGGTTCAGTTCCACCAACCAGTCACTCAACATATTTTTTAAGAAGGACACAAGAGGAGATTTGTTAGATTACATTACCAGAGCTGTGTAATGCTGTGATCCCACAAACTACTGCACTGACACAACTGTGGTAGCAGAATGGGAGTGAAGCAGCAGTTGTTGAAGAAGCTCTGTAGCTGTTCAACTGAAGTGTATATTTGGTACCTTAGAGTCAGGATAGCCTTAAGTAGTCAGAATTACATATTCTAAAGTATTTCCAAAATCCTTTTAAGCTTCAGGTGCAGCAGATTGCCAGTCTTCCTGGTCATTGCCTGTTGGTAAGAGGTCCTGTGGTACAAGTAGGCACAACTCTGCAAAGAGAAAAAACTAATCTTCCTACCAACTCAGCCCTTTCTTTCTGCCATGCCAAGGCCCGCATTTGGGTCTGGGCCGTGTGGACAGCAGGGTCAGGACTGCTGCGGCATCACAGGGACAGGCACCTGCAGCCATGGCCTGGCTGGGGTGGGGCCTGCAGGGGGCTTGGCCTTGCCGCCAGGCCCTGATGTCGTCATCTTCTTAATGTGTTTTGGATCCTTTTCTCCTTGCATTCGTAGCATGCAGCATCCATATGACATGTAAGTGGTCTGAACTCTGATTTTTATCTCTGTATTAAGATTGTTAGGTTTTTTTCCCACTTAGCTCTCTTTCTGTGACAATTTTTGTGACAATAGTTAAGTTGCCCAAATGTTCCCTGAACTGATTCCCATCACTTCTAAGAAAGGTTTGTTTCTTGTTCATGTTCTCATTGCCGATACTTCACTAGGATAACACTATAGTTGCTGTTAAGAACAGGGCATAAAAGCATTGAATATGACCCAGCATTTGGCAGGAAACCTCAGAGAAGTGTACAACAGCTCACTTGTATGCGTTGGAAAATCTGCTGAGTAGCAGTCACGCATTTTGTCAGATTGGGGATTTTGCTGCTAATGTCCTCTGGAAAAGGACAAATAATATGATAAGATCCTTCTGCAATAATGCTGTTCAAGCAATAGCGGTTGACATGCCTACCAAGTACGACAAAAAATTCTCCTTTTCTTCACTAGGATTAATCCTGATTTGTGCTGAAGCAAATGAGAGCAAAGCTGAAGCAAAATCAGGACCAGGGCTGTTCAAGTAAATCTGTAAGCTTAAAGAACAACAAGACACAGAGCAGAAAAAGGATAACTGCAATTGTATAGTGTTGAAACATTGTTAAATATTTATGTTCTCTTTGTCTTACGCTATGATGGACTTCAGGGGAAGGTAGAATCCTTTTAAACATGGAAAGTTAAAGGAGTAAGAAATACCTGTTTGCTTACCGTGGATGAGATCCAATCCTGTTGGAGCCAGTGGAAGTTCAGTTATTTAATTCAGTAGGGTCAGGTTTCTACTGTTTATAATGACCTACTGTATGTTTGGATACCCTTTCATTACATGAGTCAGCTTCCAGTACTTAAATATATTCAATACTTGCAAAGATCAAGTGTAATAATTTTGCAGCTATTTGTACATGCTGAATGTTCATTTTATTTCCTAAATTAAATTATTTTCTGGTAGCCAGCTAGTGAAGACAGCAATTAGATAAACCAATTGAAAGCAAAACCGTAAGTGTCTGAAGCACAGGTTTTCCCTATGTTTTATATTTCATAAGGAAGAAATAACACTTTGCAAAACTGCAGGAGGAAAAATGGGTTTCTTTCAGTTTTGTGGACGGTACTTGTCTAGGGATAGTCTTCCTTACTGTTTTGAAAATAAATGCCAAATTCCAGTTTAAGCTGGGAGATTATCACAGCTCTTCAGTTTATGCTCTTTCACAGCCAGCCTTTTACAGTAAATTGACTCTAAATCAGAAAAAAAGTCCCCTCTCACAGTGTGCCACATTGAAACTGTAAAATCTTTGTGATGGATTAAAATTCCTAAAAAGTGACATTTAAATGGAAGGGAGATTTAATAGTTTTAGTTGGAATTGTGTGTTGATTGATACTGCCATGTTTATAAAGCTGCCAAAGAGTTGGCTTCTGGCAGAACTATGCCTTACAGAGTTTTAAGTCTACTGTCTGATGATCTCATCTGCATTTGTCATTAACTTGGGCTTTCTCATTGTCAAGTCTCTCACTCACTGTCATGTTCCTCACTGGTGCGTTTTCCAAATTTTTTTTTTTTTTTTTTTGGTCAAGTGAGCAGTTTTACAGCATCTCATGTATAATGTCTACATGCCTTCTGTGAATTGCCAACATTAATTTCACTTGACTGTCTCTGTGATAGAATTTTCTGTACATCACAATTGGTTTTGTAATTTCAGATGGGTAATTACAGGCTAGATGGTGATACTTTGGAGGAGGCAAAAGAAGGAGGTAGCAGGTATAGTGAGAAGGAATTTGAAAAATGCAATTGGGATTGGCAGGGAAATGGATAAAGGTGGAATCTTGTGAGAACTTGTTATGCCTTAATTTAGCTTTAATTCGAATACATGAATCCCTGTATGTTGGATTTTTAGTGTGGTGTAGGACACCACACTAGTGATGTGTACAAGAGCAAGAAAAGAAAGCCTTTCTTTTCCTAAGGGACATAAAGACTCTTAAGATTTCTCATTTTCTGGGATTCTTGTCATGTGTACATTCAAAATTAAATTGGAATAATAAATAAAAAATCCACTGTATAGCAGAGCAAAGGTTTCTTCTGTAGATCTGTCTTGTTAGCAAGTGTTATACTTCTCTGTGGAGATGGTTACCGATTCCTGCTGATTCATTATGGCAGGAGTGGCTCGTTAACTCTTGCCAGAAAAACGAGTGACAAATGTGGCTTTCTGCTGAAAAAAAGCAGAAGGGCTAAGCTTGACCTCGATGCAGTGAGTACATAGATTTTGTTCCAAGAATGTAGGACACTGACCTGGTAAGTAGATTTGGATTTTATCAAGCCAGAGTTGTGTTTCTGAAAACTTTTAAAACATCTGCTCAAACATCCTGATGTAATGGGATGCAGGCAGACGAACTGCCAATTCAGCTAGCACAGGGACAGGGTCTGAGTGCAAAACCTCCTTTTGGTGGCTTACCTGATGAGATCATTTGACTTCATATATTAATGTGATTTATATGGGCTGTTATGTAAATTCAGGCTTTTATAGTTAGTTCATTTGTTTCACATATATATATAATGTGTGTATATATACACACGTGCATATATATGAAGCCTTCATCTCTTCTAGTCTGTTCCTTCAGCACATTTTAGTACAGTTGTGTGCATGAAGCCTAATTCTGAAAGGGTACAAAGAAACCTTTCAGTGCTGGGTTTCTATTTTATGATTGGAGCTTGAAAGGAATTTTTCAACAAAAGAAAAGTTTCTGGTTCTCTTTACAGTGTGAATACTGGTTTGCTCTCATGGGCTCATCAAGATACATTTACCAAGCAGCCACCTATACCCTGTCCTTCTGTCTGTCTGTAACTCACACTTCAAATCCTTCAGCAGCTAAAATATTTTATTACAAATCTATGTAGTACAGGAGGCTTTTTTCTTGCTCAACTAAATGGCACAGCAGAAGTCCCTTTCATAGATATTCATGTAAAGATGATACTGGCAAAATGTGAATGAAATAAATATGAAATCAAAACATGATATGTGAACTTTCAAAGATGTGCTTTCATATCTTGCTTTTTGAAACAGCAAGTAGGCCAGCTATTTATTTCAGTGATAAAACTGGGTGGCTTTCTTCAAGTTTCAACATAGCTTTCAGATGTCATGGTGCATCCTGCTATGTTCTAATAGTGTCCGAATTGGCAAGGTTCTTACAGTGCAAAAGCATTGGCTACTGCTAATCCTGTGTACAGGAGGAAGAGAAGGAGGAGTACAGTAGTTGCTTCAACACTTAATCTGATGGATACCACTATTAAAAGATTTCCGTTAGTCTAGCAAATTGTAATTTTCTTCTCTTATGCTTTCCTTGGTTTATTTAGTGATAAAATAAACTATCAACAAATAGGCTGTTGAAAGAATGTTATTTGGCTTTCAAGTATCCTCAGTGTTGTTAGATCACCTAGGAATTAGTTAAGGTTTTCATTAAAGTTCATTAAAAGTATTTGTTTAGCTGCATGTAAATACCTAATTAGCACAATGCTAAATGGCTTGTTTCTCTTTTAACTACTACAATATACCCTGAAAATTACTCTGTCCCTTTAGTATGTTGCTTATGTCTGAGCACCTTTTGCACATGTGCATTTCCAGTTACAATAATTTATACATTTTGTACACAGTTTTAATCACTTGAAAGTCTGAATTAGATTTTTAATTATTAATAAGGTGAAATCCATTGATTTTCTCCAGTTGTTCAAACATGAGTCTGGCCTAATCCTGCCTCAGGCTTGAGGGGAACTGAGATGAACAGGAAATCCATGAGCTAAACATTCTTTTCATGGGATTTAAAGGTGGGAGGAGGGGTGTGTGTGTGTATATATATATATACATATATATGTATATATGTATTTGTGTATGTGTGTATATATATATATTTTTTTTTTTCCCCCCTCCCTTTTCTTTTTCCTCCTATGACCTTTTCTTTTAGCTTTTTCCATTTCTGGTACGTGAATGTATTTGAAAACAACAATTTCTTCAAAATATTCTTTTTTTCACTTATATTTGTAATCATGAAATTATAAAGAAGCAGTTACTGCTTATTTGAGTCTAAGAAATTTATGTGACTGTCTGTGCAATTGATGAAATAGTATTAAAGCTTTCTGCACCACAGGTCTGAGACTAAGTAGTCATATAGCTAATAAGTGAACCTGCAAGTGTTCTAGCACATAAAGTGTGTAAGATAAGACAGGACTTGTGTGCTGTGTTAATGCACACGTATATGTGAAGTTTATCCCATGTTTCATGTCAGATTTTCCCTTCTGTGTGAAGGACTCTTCACTAAAGCCTCTGGCTCAGCTGCAGATCAGTGGTTTGATGTGATTTTGTCACTGTTTATTTCTTTAATTAATCTGATCCTCCTTGGTCTTTACATACGACCGTAATTACTAAAACCTGGCATCCACCCATCCTACAGGAGTCAGATGATTTGTTTTACTCCTTTATCTTTTATTCCTTTAGTTTTGCTTCACCTCAGACTCCCTCGTGTTGCATTACTGTAAGAATTCTCTTAAATGAGATCAGAATGAAAGACAAAGTAACCTTAAAAGAAAAGGAAGATAGGGAATGGGATAAAAGCCATCAGAGAATGTGATTAAAAATCCCTGTAATATTTTAATTTAAAAATACATAATTTGAAGCTGTCCTTGATGCTTATTCTGGAAATTTGTGCCGAACTTCTAAACTTTCCTCCATTGTTTCCATAATTTTTAGCCTCTGAACAGATCCTTTTCAGCTACTTGGAGTCCCTGATCTCATGGACTTTTTTTCCCAAAATGATACAAGCATTTCAGAAGGCATCCATGAATATAACAAGTTCAAAGTGGCAAGTATCAGTACCTCAGTTGTTCACAGAGGACGGTATCCATCTTCTCTGAAGAGAAATAGTGTTTTCCACTGCTGCCACTAAAGAGAAGCCTCCTCTGGGACCTTGTTAGATGCTTTCATGTGAGGACCATTTGACCCACTTCTGACTAGTGAGCAGGCTTAGAAAGCAGTAGTTGTTGGGGGTATGCCTTTGGCTGGTATCCTCCCCCTCTTTGCAATGAGAGCAAACCCTCAGTGGAATATATTAGAGATAATAACAGGGTAAAAATGTCAGTTAAAGCAGGGTGATGGATGGAGGTCCTAGCTAAAAATAATAATAATAATAATAATAAACAAAAATCTTCAGGAAGTGTCTCTGTTTACCAGAAAGATAGTATCAGGATAACATCAGATGTCCTTTGTAAAATAAATGAAAAAACAAACAAACAAAACCCCCAAAAACCAACAACCAAAAAAAACCACACCCCAAACCAAAACAAAAACTCCAACTTGTAGAACTAATACTTGGTTTTAATAACAAATAGTATTAGTTACCAAATTTCACTTAATGAGGACTTTTTAATTAAGCCCAAATTTTCTTTTAACATGATCAATTTAATGAAATTGAAACATACATTGTTTGGACGGAAATTGATTGGGTTTTCTCTGTCTTTTACCAACAAAAGAAAGGAGGAGGAGTGCTTATGAGGAGCATATGTTTAAACTGAGAATAAGGTGATACAAAAAGCATTTTGATGATTTAGAAGCCATCAGAAAAATAATCAGAATACATAGCCATGAGAGACCCTTTATTATCTGATATCTAAGGGAAAGAAAAAAAAATGGAGGGGGGTGGGGGGCAAAAAACCCCACGACTTTCAGTCATAATGTCATTTCTCAACTGAAACAAAATACCTGTTATTTTCCCACCCTGGCAAGTGAATTCTTTTGCCAAATACAGCACTTTCAATATTTTTCAGTAGGATAAATCCATTGTAAGGCAAGCCAATTTGAAACAGGTAGTATCTGGCATTTTTTAAGATATTGAAGATCTACAAAGCCTTTATATATATATATGTGTGTGTGTGTATTTTTTTTTTCTTCATAGTACAACAGCCCTTTATGCAGGTACCAATGTTTTCTAGATTGCAAGATTATTCAATTTGTGTCCCTGGGACAGCTAGTTTTGATGTGTGAGCTCCTCCCGAATCACTGTTATGTATGTAAGGTGGATCTGCAGCAGTGCACATGGAAGAGATCAGAAATGAAAAAAATATGTTTTAAGCATGTATAACTACATAGAATATGAAATATTCTTCTTTCCTGCCACTGGGGTTCCTCATAAATAATGTCTGAGTCTGTACAGAACAAAGTATTAACTGTATCAAGAGAGAAGGTAGAGAAACCAATTAAATTGTTGTGACAAGTAGAAAACAAACAAAAGAGAGAACTCATGCAAAAACATTTCTGCTGTTGCTTTGAATTTGGAAGTCAATTTACACATTAGATCTTTAGATTGTTTTTCAAGACATTATTGAAAAAAACAAAACCAGCAGATGAATGTCCATAAGAAAAATTCTTCCCTGGCATCATTTGAATTCATGTCAGTACCTTTCAAATAAGCATATGAGTAGAACACCAACCCAAAGGGATAAAACCAGAATGTAGAGGCAATGTGAGGCCTGAGGAATCCAACAGGATGTAAGATGAAGACATCTGTAGTTGAATAAAGACGGCGCCTTTAGGAGATTATCCTGAAAATGATTGCAGCTGCCACCAGAGAGCAGAAGTGCCAGATGCTGCTGTAGCCCCCGAGGGAACTGGCTGTGTGTGATGAGTTGTTGGAGGAACAGGCATCCTTCTCCACATCTTACAATCAGGAATCTGACTGTGACAGCTCTACCCTTAGCCTTTGTCACCAGTATGGGCAAAATTTGCTATAGGCCTCTTGCCATCAATTATCTTTTTTTTTGTACTTGAGATGTGACTTGTGGAAAATAACTACCGTGGTACTCATATGGATACTAAAAACTTTGCATAGATTTTTTTTTTTTTGAGTGAAAATGTATGTTGCTCTATAAAATGTTAGGAATTTTAGTTTGTTAAATACGTATTTCATACCCTAGAAAGCAAAGTAGCTGCTTTTTAATAATAGAGGTGATTATCATGGCAGGGAAATGAAGTATTCTTGGTTTATTCATGAAGTATAGTGCTGGTCAGTCTAAATACAGGAAACAAGCATTCTTACCTAACTCAAAGAACCAGAATGTTTGGAATTATTTTAGTAATAGCTGTTAAATCTGAATTTCCACTTCAGTAATGATAAAGCATTCTTAGCCATAAGAAAGGTAATAGTAAAAGCCTAAGCATCTTATTTTTAATTCAATTATTTAATATAAAGAATCTTTCACACAATATAGTAAAACATAATCTACTTCTATACATATATCTGTTTTTCCTCTCTGTGTTTATAGATGGTTACAAGTATTTTCTCATTGATGTGTGGTTATGTTAACATACAAATGGTCCCTAAAATGATTCAACCTTCCATAAACATTTTTGACACCACAGCACCACAGTACCATTTCTCAGCTATACTTAAGTGGGGAGCTTAGAACCAACAAGTGTGAATTTATGCTTCAGATTTATACCAGCAATTCTTTAATGGTAGTGCAATTGAAAGGACTTTTATAATCATGTCATTTAGAAATTCCAAAGCGTACCAAAATGATCCAGGTCTATGTGTCTACAGTGTGATTTTAAATCTACTTTCCATTAAAGGGAAAGTTTACATATACATGGAAAGTCCTGTTAGTTCTTTCTTCTTTTTTTTTTTTTTCCCTTCTGTCCCCCAGTCTGTTATCTGCCGTCTCTCTATATATTGGTATCAAAATTTGATTCTGGTGTACTAACTTCCTCTCCATTAGTGTGTTTGCCTCAATTATTTTACCACACAGTCACTTAATTATGGTCTAAGTAACTCTTTGCTCACTTGTTCAACTCACTCAGCATGTTGAGCTTCTGCTTTTAATACCTGTCTCAGAGTTCACCACATGTCATAAGTCTTGTAGACAGAGTTCATAGAAGATAACCCGCATGTCAGATAACAACATCACCATCCTATCCTGTTGACTTCACCCTTTGACCTCACAATGGATAGATTGCTGTCTTGAACAGTCACAGTTGCTAAAGTGTTCTGTCCACTGCCAATTAGGATGGATGTCCTGAGTTTTCCAACATATACAAAATAGTTTAGCCAATCAGCAGTGGGCTAGTGTGCCATTTGTCTTCATCTTGCCAACTCCATTTTAGGTTGTGAGGCAACCAAGGAAAATGGAAGCATTTTTCTGATCAAAATCATTTTATAATACCGTGGGAGCTGAATCAACATTTTCTTCTCTGTTTTTGATGAGTGGTAATTAGTTCACTGTAATGATAGCAGATCTCAATCGTGAGGCGTTAACGTGATGAAAATGTGAAACACGTTTGCATGTCAATCGTTTTCACCTAAATGTAGTCTAGAAATTGTAAACAGGAAAAATCATAGCTCACTGTTACTGGCATAGAGTTTGAGAGGGGCTCCACATTTTTTTATGTGCTATACTTTTTTCACCACATCAATGTTAATCACATAGATTGTATTCTGTTTAATGATACATGGAACATATTTTCTTCAGTGATACATAAATTTGCACTTAGTCATTTATGAGTTGGTATACATAGCCATAGATAGCTAAGGAGAAAATAGTCATGTGTATTTTCTGCAGGCTAATTCTGTTAGACATTTTCAAAGAAGGAGGATGTTGGTTAACTCCTCAGAAGAGTTATGTAGTTCCCAACTAAAAGTATTTATGGAAAAATTCTATAAATTATGCTGACTTTAAATTATTTTATAATTATCCTGGCATCCATCTCATAGATGATAATGTAGATCACCTGTGCAGTAGATCATCACCAGTTTTTAATCCACAGCCTTGCTTGTGATCCGCAGCTTCTAAGAGCAATTTTTAAAGACTGTACTGCAGCAGAGAGTATTTGAGTTGACAGAAATTTGAATTCACTTTGATTAGACTTCATCACTGAAGAAAAGCTGAAGTTTCTTTGCAAACAGCAGATGAAGACAGTGTTTTAAAATATAGCAAACCTAAGTTTCCTGCTGCTGTTATTAAACATCTGTTCTCTTTTTTTCCAGGATTCAAATTTGTTCCATTCATGTGTACTTCTTAGTTAATTACTGGCAAACTCTGCCAATACCCTCTTCAGGCAATTCTGGACTCTGGAGTTGCATTTCTATGTAGTGTGAAGTATTTGATTTGCCACCTACTATGGCTTTATAGGGCTATCTATATCAGAGCTGCCAAAAAAGAATGTAGAGTTGTTATCTGTAAGTTTAATGTGTTAGCTTAAATTCTTTTTGGTCTTAACCGTCTCCTTTAAGCCTTGGAAGGTCTGTTGGGATGCTGCATCATGAAGCCCTGAGAGAGGCCAAGCAGCTATTTCACAGCTGAGTCTGTCCATTCTCTCTCATGTGAGTCAGCAACAGTTCACGATTATTTGCTTCAGAAACTGATAGCTCTCATGAACTCATGGGCATCTGACCTGTATTGATCTTTAGAAAGACATCATTGAACTTAGATAAAAATGTTGTCTCTGTGGAGAGATATGCAAGTAAAATCTTGCTGAGACCCAAAATCCATCTAATCTCCCTGCAGATAAGCACTTCTACATAATGGTAATACTTTTGATATCTTTCCCACCCTCTCTCCAGCATTCCTAAGTAATTATTTAAATCATTTGATGGGTGTGGGGACAACGCTAAGTAGTATGGAATCGATGGTAGGAAGTAAGGGCAGAAGAAAAAAACCCTCTGTTGGCTTGTTCCCCATCTCATTACCTGTGAAGGATTGTTCCCTATTGTATGTTTTCTAGTGATTTGTCTGTTCTGCTCTTAAAAGTTGCAAGGCCTTGGTTTCTGCTGCATCCCTTGAGAGACTAATCTAATGTATTTTCCTGTCAGGAATTTTGATTGCTTTTCTTTCTTATTCTTAAGACTTTTTTTTTTTCCCCTTTGATTCTCTTTTGCCCTTAGTCGTATTATAGTAAATGTGATTACTTTTTGAATTGTTTTGTAATGAACAAGTGAGCTTTTCATTTACTGCATATATTTAGAGTTGTATTTGTATTTGCAATTTCTAAATCAAGATTTAAAAAAATAATTTCAAAAGCTCTTTTACAGGCTCCAAACAAACATTGTCATATTTATGGAGTTTATCACTATGGGGTTAGTTTCCCTAAATATTGTTCAGAAAATAAGGTAGGTTTGTTAACAATGCCTAAGCCCTACAGTATAGAGAGAATTTATGACCATATGCCTTTGACACTTGATGTATCTTAGTCTAATGAAAAAACTATGTTAGACTTTGTGAAGCCATTTCAATAGTATATCTAACTTTTTGTGTATTATGTGGGTTAAATGGGTTTTCATCCCTTTATGTTCACATATTTCAGAGTATTTCTCCTGCAGTGTTTTTTTTCCCTGCTAAAACTGAGTATTTTTTCCTTGCATTTCATTATTTGTATTACTGCTTCTATCCTAAAAGACCAAGTCAATTTTTCAAAGAATTTGTGATTTCTGTAGCTTTCCTTTGAATTTACTGCTCGAGAAATTGGGGGAAATGTAACAATATTATTGCTGAATAAGTGAAGTTTTTAATGCAGAGGCATTTAAAATTGCTTGTGTAATGATGCAGTTATTAGGAAGGGTATATTTTACAAAGTATGTCTAACAATTAAAGTAGCAGCAAAGAGGTTGTAGTAATTCTTAACCCAGTCACCCAGCTGAACTGTTCAGTACGCAATGAGTTTTGTCTACCAATATTAAAGAGAATCTATTTGCTCTTTTTTGCTCTTTAGAAATACACAGTGTGGGTTTAAGTTCTGCATTCTGTGGTTTAAAATTGATGAACAGATCTCTGTTTCCATGATTTCTCTTGCTTTCATGCATCTGAATATGTATAGTGCTACTAATATCACAGTACCACAGTATCACCAAGGTTGGAAGAGACCTCAAAGATCATCAAGTCCAACTCATTACCACAGACCTCAAGACTAGACCATGGCACCAAGTGCCGCGTCCAAACCCGCCTTGAACACCTCCAGGGACGGTGACTCCACCACCTCCCTGGGCAGCCCATTCCAGTGGGGAATGACTCTCTCGGTGAAGAACTTTCTCCTCACCTCCAGCCTAAACTTCCCCTTGTGCAGCTTGAGACTGTGTCCTCTTGTTCTGGTGCTGGTTGCCCGAGAGAAGAAAGCAACCTCCTCCTGGCCACAACCACCCTTCAGGTAGTTGCAGACAGCAGGTCTCCCCTGAGCCTCCTCTTCACCAGGCTAAACAATCCCAGCTCCCTCAGCCTCTCCTCATAGGGCTTGTGCTCGAGGCCTCTCACCAGCCTCCTTGCCCTTCTCTGGA
>WBNM01002560.1:43510-101234 GCA_013399055.1 Ramphastos sulfuratus
GGTGGCATATGGGCAACATTGTGGGGCACTGGATCGGTATTACTGCCAGATGAAAATATTCAGCAGCTAAGCCACTGCCTTCCATAGCTGTGGTGCCCTGAGGGTGCTTTGAGAGATTTCACATTGAAGTATTTTCTTAGCCCCTCCCTGCTGAGTGTGTGAGAGCTGATGAAATCACAGCTTGATATCAGATAACTGCAGGCCAAATATTCTCTAAGAAGATAAATAACCCAGCTATATAGGTCGCTGGAAGAAAGCCTGACTTTTCTAAACCCAATGAAGGCAAAGTTTCACCTTATAGGTATTTAAATAATCAAGTTATGACCAAGATCTGTTTACCAAAAAAAGTTGTTTTATTTGAAAATGTGCTTACTTTTCCTTACTTCCTGGTGAAACTTTGCTGTAGTATTTACAAAGAAGTTCTTAACGTGTTAGAAGCATTTCAGATTATAATTAAGCTCAATAATTAGTCTGGTAATAAATATTCAAAGAGCAAACCATCATGAAGTCTTGATTAGGCTGTGCATAAATATATATGATAAAATTACAGCCTTTCTGCACTTTCATACAAAGGGTATACATTGTTTGGTTTTTTTAACACATGGATAAACCAACCAAAAAATGTAGGAAAGATGCTGTCTTTTATAGAGATACATAGGGAACTTTTCACATAGAGGTTGAAAACATCTTGAGACTGAGCAAAATCTTCCACATTTACAATAAACAGAATAGGACTTTTCTTCTTTCACTACTTGTATTTAAATAATATTTTATATTCTATATTATATAATAGATATTATTATCTATAATATCTATTACAGATATTTATATATTATTATATATTAATATTTAAACATCTGTATTATTTGACTGTAAAATCAATTGCAGTAGGATATCCTATGTGAATCAATTTTTTCCCCCAATTTTTTCTCTGATTAGTAAATGACAAATGTGTCCAGAGTCCAGAAAGTCCCTCAGAGCAATTACAGCTTAAGTATGTTTTAAAAACAACAGTTTGCAGCTTTTATCTCAATATTAGCCTTCTGCAGAGTGGTTTGTCAAACAGCTTTTGACAAACTTCCATTATGTATACAATTTTTTATTTAAATGTTTCTCCCAAACATATCAGCCAAGTGAGCAGCTACAGAGTTTTGCTTAGAGCACAAGATGACACCACAAATTACATCAAGCACCTATCTGGACTAGGCACCAGTCACCAGTGGCAGTTTTTCATTCATGCAAAGAAAGTGAGATCCCAGGGAAAGTTCTCAGTTCTTCAGCCACTTCCAATACGTGGCAAGTGGTCTGTGAGCCTTTTCAAACAGGCACTGTGCATTTCCTTGCCATTTTAAGCCTTAAATGAAGCAGCATTCAGATAAGAAAGCTTTCCAATGTCTCTCCTTAGATGGTAGAGTAACCCTGGATGCTAGTTAAGGATGCAAATGTACAATTTCTGTGTAGAAAAAGGCCATGACATAAGTAATGTCCCAGAAACTAACTTTTATTATATGCCCTTCTGTCCTTAGGGTTATGGTAAAACTCTGCCACTGAGAACTTTATTTCATAAATTTGACACAGTACAGAAAATCTCAGGTCTTGAACTTTAAAGCTGTGTTAAGACCTCAGTGGATGCATTTGATTCCAGGGTTTTGCCATAATTATTACCTAATCCTTTATGCCTCACTATACTTTGTTGCCGAGTTTTGTTTTGATCAGTTTGTATGTTACATTAAATCATGGTTACCTTCTTAAGGAAATATATTGCAAATTTTAAAAATGTATTTCAGGTCAGAAGAGCTTTGGAAGCACACATTTTGTTGTGACTGTATTGTGTAAGCAGAGAACAACTGAAAAGACATTATTTTTAATTGATTTCTCTGCCAGCAGACAGAGCAGGAGCACATGGCAGAGAACTTTTTACCTTGGTTTGGATATTAAATGTTACACAGATTCTGTAGTCAGTTTGTGCTAGTTTTTGTACAAAATCTGATGATCTGGTAGTCTTTCAAGGCTTCCCAAGAGCAGATGAGAACTTAGAAACAGAAAAAGAAAGCAGAGTCTGAATAATGAAGAGTGTGTGGGACAAGAAACAAGACAACCTTGTGATCTATTTTTAAAATATATATCATATTCAGTCTGCTTTATTGCAGCTCCCCCTCTGCTCCCAATTTGCTTGTGCTCTGAGCGCTGCATGCAGGAGGGGATTACCACTCACAATGCAGGAGCACAATGGTGTCCACTAGAACAGACCAAAGATCCTTTCTTGTATTTTTTTCCCTTCATTCATGTTACCAAAGGCTGGAGGATTTTTTTCTTCTTCATGATTGATGTTGTCATAACCAAAGTTAAATGTCGATCCTTGACAATTGGCTTATAAAGAGTGTGCCTCTAAAACTGTTAGATTGCGTGTGTAGAGCACACATGAAAATTATGTAGTATCTAGTTAGCATTGCTAATCAATATGTAATGCATATCCCTCAACTAATCTTTTTGAGCAATTAAAGCAAATTCAAAAGAGAGATTATCATGTGTAAACAGCGAAGGCTTAGATATCTTGCCTACTGGCCTAAGGTCTCACCACAGATCCTGCAGAGTTTACCTTCTGTATCAGTAGTTAATTAAGGTGAAACATGAGGTAATTAGGGCTAATCCCAGTGCTATCCTGCTGGCCTATTGCCTCTCAGGCCATGCCCTCAACCAAAGCATTTTCGCAGCTTGTGAATTGTTGCCATTTTCAGAGCAGATTTTAAAAATTGATGCCTGTGTTTATTAAAGCGAGTGTTCCCAAGCCTTTGAGGAACACACTGTGAGTATGGTCCAAGTGGAAAGAGGGAAAGGATGGCTTAATTTATTTTCCTATGGGATTAAAAAATGCGCTATTGCTATAACTTTATGCTAGGACATTCCTTGTAATTGACAAGGGATTAGGAGGATTAAATTTGTACTCTACACTTTTTTTTCCAACAGCTTCTGTAAGCTTCTGGATTTTTTTTAATGCTTTACATTCGTTGACATAGGAGAGGGATGCACACTGTCATAAGATGAGTTTTAGCACAGACATACCAGTGTGATATAAATTAAAAGATATATGATGGTGCCTGGAAGAGCTGCCTCAGAAAAACGTGAGGGTGTTTTTCCTCAGGAATGGTTTGGCCTTCATGAAGCAGCAGGGAGGCCCTGCTCAGTTATGTCTGATCTCTGTCCTTCAGGATACATTTTCCATTTGTACAAGGAATATTTCACATGGCGAAGACAATTTTATTGTTGAAACAATGGGGTTTACTCCCCATTAGAAAAGTCTAACTACACAGAAAGGCTCACCGTTTTAATAGAAAATAAAACTTTTTTTTTTTAAATAAATTTTCAAAGTATCCATCCCAGAAGGTGTTTTATCACGTTTTTACATTTTTTGCCTAGCTGTATGATCTTGACATAAAATGACTTTGTCTTCTCATTAGCTACAAGTTAGTGTGAATGCACTCTCAGACAGTGACCCAATGACCTTTATTTTTCCTTTTTTATTTCCCTTCTTTTTTAACTCTGTGCTGGTGAGGCCACACCTTGAGTATTGTGTCCAATTCTGGGGTTTCCAGCTCAAGAGGAACAGGGAACCATTGGAGAGGGTGACAGAACACTGAAACAGGCTGCCCAGAGAGGTTGTGGAGTTTCCTTCTCTGGAGACTTTAAAAACCTGACTGGATGCATTCCTGTGCAACCTGATGTAGGCATATGTGGTTTAGCGGGGGGGGGGTGGACTAGGTGATGTCCAGAGGTGCCTTCTTACCCCTACCAATCTGTGGTTGTATAATTTTTCAGAAGCCAAGGATACTGAAACTGTTTTCAATTCTGTAACATGTTCCTGACTACTGTTGTTTTGTTTTTTTTTCAAGGGCCAGAGAATGGATGGATAAACTTCTTCAATTCCTTATCATCCATTTTGTTTTTCTAGTTGGCATCTTTATCTTTCTCAGTGTCGTAAACCTTACAGTTTAGAAAAATAGGTATTATTAAAAGTCACAGGCCTAAGAATAAAAGGTTCTCTCTTAGATTTATTGGGTTTTGGACATTTAATATGCTTTTTACTTGATTTCAGCTTCTAAAACTGGAGGAGGGTCTTTTCCTTCTGCATAAATGCAAAGAGGATTTGCAGCATGACATTTAGAAGTATATTGTATGAGGTTTGCTATTGATCCCTCTGGTGAGGATGAGTGCTCAGAGGGAATAAATGAGCTGCTTTTATGAGCCTCCCTGTCATCATGGATTTAGCTGTTTCATTTGCAGATTCCTGTAAATGTTTGCCTGATTTATGGCCAGTAATTTTCATTGGAGAAGGAATCGACGCATCGTCAGCAAATGACCGTGCGTTGTTAATACTTTCAAGTGGCATCTGAAAATGTTCATGCACTTGCATTGATCCAGATTGCCTCCCACTTTACAGCTCCAAATGTTTTAGTGTTTTGTTAGTATTACATATATGAGGCTGGGGACACGTTTCATTAGTGGGGTATGGGAAAGTGTTAGAGGCATAAATCAGTGTGTTGAGGAAAGTTTAAGCAGCAAAAGAAACAAAGTCAACTTCAGTATGTATCAGTTCCACTGGTAGCATGAAAATAATTTTGTAGTATTTTACTGACACAAACCTTTGCTGGAGGTACTTTCCTGGTTAAATAGAAAACAGTGCCCCAGGCTCAGTAAAACTTTATAAGATTTAAGCTTTTTCCACTTGCGTTATTGATCATCTTCAAAGTCAACCGATTACATTCTAATTCTTTGTAATGTTTTTACAATGTTTTATTTTTGCATCCTGTGATTATTGGCAGTTAATCAGCCAAAGCATCTCATAACCAAGGTTAGTCCTATGGTGCAGGAATTTACATGAGTATGGTAGTTGGGATTTTTTTACAATAATTCATGAAAAAAAAATTACTGAGTTTTAAAGCCAATATTAAGAAAGTGTGAAGCCTTAAAATATCTCTGCTTATACTTTGAGTTCTCTGAGCATGTGATCCTTAAGTATGAAAATACTGTCTTTGAGTTTTTAAAATTTAAGTGAGATTTGTTCTTTGGGGAAACATTTATATTAGGATGATATTAATGGTTTTATTTTTTTAAATCCAGTGGTGATATTCACAATTTTTGTTTGCAGTTAATGCCACAGTAATTGCTGGGCAGGTAATTTTGCTATTTATTCCTTGTGCTTAGTGGTAATAATCTTAGTGGTCATGCTAGCAATAGGGTCACTAGCTCTTAATGAATACAGTGTACCTATTTATTTTTTTAATTATTTTATTTTTTTCTTACAGCCTAGTCTGTGTCTGCTTAGTGTAGCTATTCATTCCCAAGAGGTCTGAACTCTGGGCTAAACATACTTTACACTATATATTTAAAGTTGCCAACTACTTAGCTTGCTAGCATAGGGCTGTAATACTCTTTCCTATTTTATATAATCTCTGGGATCACTGATGCCACCACTGTGGGGTACTTAATAATAAATGCTGAGATATAAAGTACAAAAAGGCTCTATAGAAGCCTGTGTAGAAGTGTGAATGCAAACTACTGTGACATAACTAATAACAGCAAAAAGACATCTTGGAAATCCTACACTGGCCTTACCATGCACATGCATATTTAAACAGGAAGTTCTTGCAGTGCTTCTAGAATAAAAGAACAGCATCTAAATTCACACTCTTTTTTTGTCTTTCTCATTGAATATGCATGGACTAATAAAGAAAATAATAGCCATGAGAACAAATGTTAGAGGACACTTCGGATGAATCACAGTTTTCTCTTAGAGTTGTTCCTAAGTTTGGCTGTACTTTTTCTGATAAAAACTATTTGTAATATCAAAAGGAAATAAGGAGAAAGCAGATTACTCAACTAGTCTTTCACTTCCAGGTTACCTGCTTAAATCCTGTTTGATACTGAGGCTGTTAAAAAATGAAGCTTTGACCAGTAGGATCTGTCTTGTTAGTGGAACATGAGGTGTCTCAGTCCGGAGGAATCCCAGGTGTGAGGTTCAGATTCTCGGGTACAGAATTAAGGCACAAACGGTGTCAAATGCATAGGCTGGCTTTATTGAATTCACATGACTTACACACATGAGGATAGAGAGAGGGAGAGGGAGAAAGGAAGAGAGGTGGGGGGGAGAGAAAAGAGAAAGGAAAGAAAGAAATACCCCCACTCAGAGAGAGGTCACCCCGGAGTCATTCAGCATCCCAGAAGTCCCTTTGAAGAGGATGGGTGAGGAACGTTCCATCTGCAGGTCGGAACTTCTCTTCTCTTCCCTGGCTGCCTCATTGAATAGGCATGTTTTTCTGAGAATCACTTAGCATTTTCCAGGAGTGATTTGCTTAGCCAGGCCCACTGTCCAGTGGTGTTAGGCATGCTCAGTGTAGTAGGGGGTTTCCAGGGTTGAGCACCCCTTGTCAGGCCGGTTTCTTCAAAATGATTGCTGCTGTTGATAAACCAGGATCTGCTAGACTGTGGTTGGCTCAGAATCAACATCACCTGTCACAACAGGAAGCCTTCACCTCCTATGTGTGCTAGGTGACAGGAGCTCAGTTCCAGGTGTGGTGGTCCAGAATGGTGGTCTTTTAGTCCATGCAAGCTGAGCAGTCAGGCAGGTGGTCCCATGGTAGCATGCACAAGCTCACTCTGCATTCCTCAGTTGGTCTCTTGTCCAAGTGTTGCATATTGGGGTGCTCTTGGGGGTCTGAGCTCATGCAGGAGGGGATTTTTGGGACAGTGAGTACAACAGGATGTTCACTTAGCGTTTCTCAGAAATTTAGCTCAAAACCAGTTTTTTGGTTTTTTTCTGAGATGTTGGGACATACTGAGACATACTGTCTCAGTCTCTGACACGAGGAATCACAAACTTTTTCTGAAGACAGGTCCTCTTTTCTAGAGTTGGTCATCCAAGTCAGAGCCTGCATGTGAGTCTTGGAGGGGTCACATTATCAGAGTGACTTGTAAGGGCTCATATTATTACTGCGCATGGTTTTTCATGAACGGATAGCATACTCCCTTGTTGCAGCTAAACTGGCATTTCTTTATGCTTTTTATATTGCCACTGTAGGTTGCCCTTTATTTATTCTCAGAAATAACAACTTCATGTAGAACATGAGTAAATTAAATCATCTGGCAACTAAGTGGTAGTAAAGTGGTATTTGTATTATTGTGAATTTGAAGAAAAATGTATCTTATTTGTTCTTCTGTTCAAGTATTTCTCATGTATAGGCAGTACTCCCGTGGAGATATCACTTAATTAGTGAGAAATTTGCCACGTGTTGCCTTTATTATTCCATGCCGTGACTGCTCCACCTCTTTCTCATCACCAGCCTTCAGCAAAACAAACCCCCTAGAAAGAAGAGCTGTGGGAAGTGGAGAGGATAATTCATTATTAGCAATTGTTATACAGAGAAGATGTGATCTGTTTCAAGCCAGCCAGCTGCCTTGTACATTAGGAGCTCTGTTTAAGAGTATTTTAACCTGTCTTTAAAAAAATAATCAAGAATGTTAAATTTTCAAAACCAGAAGTCGCAGATGCGTTCTACGCAGACCAATGTCTATGTATTTCTTTAAAGAGGTATTTCTTCTGTTCCTATTATGAAAGTAGTGTATGAAAATAATTTCCACACGTACATAAAAGATAAAATATATTAATGATATTTTATACTTGAGCAGCTGTTGGAGGATCTCAAAGTTCTTTGATATTGTTAACGAAGAAATGGCTCACAGTACTCCCAAAAAACTGCCCATGCAAATATGTGAATGCGGGTGGACACTGAAATTATTTTTCCAGATGCAGCCAGTTACAGTGTTTCATTCATATGTATTAGTAAACTAAATGAAATATTGCTAATATCTGAAGCAGATTAGCTCCTTGACTCTTTTTCAATATCTTTTGCAATCTTGATTAACTGAAGATACATCTGTAATTTTTAGGGCCATATGTATCTGTTCTATAACAAAGCTTTTATTAATGTTTCATGAAAATATTAAAGAGGGGAGTAATTAAGCTGTGCTGAGCTATTGCTGGTATCAGAATCTTATTTTTATATTCTCTCTAATTAAAGTTTTCACTTTTCTGCCACTCATAATTTCTGCTAATGTACGAAATAAATCATGTGCTACTTAACCTTAAAAAAAGGAAGACAAATTAGGTAGCTTTATTATGTTTATTTCTGCTTTTTAATCCTTCATAGAAGATGGGAATGTTAGCTTGGGGAAGTGAGTGTATATCATTGGTGCTTTAAAAAGTAATTGGTGTCAATGACTGTGAATACACCAGAATCACAAATTTGAAAGGAAAAAAGGAATGAACGCATGAAGGTAGGGGTATTTTAAATGTTAGATTTCTGAGGGAAAAAAATATAGTTTTGAACAAGTTTAAATATAGGTTTGAAAAAGTTCGTTCCATTTTATTCAAATGCAAAAGGATGTCTTAAAAGTATTGGAAGTCTACTCTCAGATAGTGTAAATAGCAGAAGTTTGCAAACCATTTCAAAAACCGTGGTACACTTTGTTGGTTTTCAGTGCTTAGGAATATTCCTTGGGCCTGCTTAATGTAGCAGCACAGGCAGTTGTCGTCAATATCACTGTATGAAGGAAGTACTGAGTTGGGGTTTATGCAGCTGAACCAAGCCCAGTGTGTTCTTGAATGCTGGAGCAAAGTTCAACTCTGACTTCAGTACATTAAAGTCAAGGAAAATGCAGTAGAGGTGAAATGTTAAAAGTATATTGCTAACACACGTGCATAAAGGTAGGAAACTCTATTCAGATCCTTCCTATCCTGAGTAGTAGCAGTCCATCATGAGCAAGCACTAAACCGGTTTAATATTTCAACAAGTATTTCACAGAATCACAGAGTTACCCAGGTGGGAAGAGACCTCTAGGGTCATCGAGTCCAACCTATCACCTAACCCTTCTAATTAACTAAACCATGGCACTAAGTGCCTCATCCAGCTTCCTTTTAAACACCTCCAGGGATGGTGACGCCACCACTTCCCTGGGCAGCCCATTCCAATGCCAATCACTCTTTCCCTGAAGAATTTCTTCCTCATGTCCAGCCTAAACCTGCCCTGGCACAGCTTGAGGTTGTGTCCTCTTGTTCTGTCCCTGAGTGTCTGGGAGAAGAGACCAACCCCTGCCTGGCTACAACCTCCTTTCAGGTAGTTGTAGAGAGCAATGAGGTCTGCCCTGAGCCTTCTCTTCTCCAGGCTGCACACCCCCAGCTCCCTCAGCCTCTCCTCACAGGGCTGTGCTCCTCACCAGCCTTGGTGCCCTTTTCTGGACACGTTCAAGTACCTTAACATCTTTCTTAAATTGAGAGGCCCAGGACTGGACACAGGACTCAAGGTGTGGCCTGACCAGTGCTGAGTAGAGGGGCAGTGTCTTTTGTGGCAGTGTCTGGAACTGTGAATTGTAATCCAGCAGTGGATCAACGTGGCACAGAATCCAATGTGAGTAAACCCACCAGAGTCCAAAATGACTGCAGACGCAGCTTCCACAGGCAAAGGTCGTGGGGTGACGCAGGGCCAAGCCGGGCTGCTCAGCGGTGTGCCCACGAACGGCAGCGGTTTATGGCGGAGGCAAGTCCCTACAGCAGGAAGTCAGGATGTGGTGGTCTGAAAGCAGGGACGGTACTTTCTTGTCACCCTTATTCCAGATTTCTCAGTTATCTTACAGAAAGCTTGCATTTTCACAGTACCTGTAGTTACATTCTTTTTAGTAACTTAAGTAGTGTCTCTTTGGGGTTGCCTCCGGTACTGAATACCTCTTCTGAACATCAGGAATTGTTTTTAGGGGAAAAGGCATTTTTTTGGAAGCATGGTGTGGGTCTGGGCAAAGCTGTTGGAAAATTCATTTGAAGTCCAGTCCTTGAAATAATGCCAAGGTATCTGAATAGTAACTGGTACATTAACACAAAACTACAGAGATTACTTTCTGGAGACATTGCTCTAAATCTTCAGTTCGGGCTTCTGCTATTCTTCTCATTTTCCATCTGTTTGTGCCCACTTCAGCACCTCCTATAGGCTGATTAATGAAACCCTGTTGCTGGCAGTCATGAAATATGTTGCATGTAGCATCCTCCCAGCAGGAGGAAATGTAGCTTGTTGATGGTCAGCTGCACGTGAGGGAAAGCAACTACTCAAAGCTGCAACTGTGGACATTTCCTGCAGATAAAAGCTGGATGGTGAGTACTGGCAGAAAGAACAATAGACAAAAAAGCACAGCAGGTTCTTGGATCCATAAAACATTTGCTCCCCAGCTGTCACATTTGCAGTTTCTGCACCTGGCATTCTGTTGACTCATTTCACCTGAATCAACTGGTCAGTTTATATTTGTTTTAATTTTTCAGTTTTAACAATGATTTTTTTTCTTTTTAGTGAATACATCTGTAATATATCAAGTTAGTAATCTTAATGGGCAAAAGAAGTGATGTTGCTTTCTCTACTTAACAAATCTAAATACATGAATTCCAGATTTTATCTACTTTTTGGTGATCAGCATTTATGTTTGGGTGGGCTGTAAAACATTTTAGCACTTTTAACTCCTTTAGGTAGTTTTAAAAATCGTGAAGAAATTCAAACTGTTTAAACTGGTCTCTTCTCAAAAGTGACTAATGATAGAATGAGATGAAGTGGCCTTAAGCTGCACCAGGGGAGGTTTAGACTAGACATTAGGAAAAATTTGTTCACAGAAAGGGTTGTCAGGCACTGGAACAGACTGCCCAGGGAGGTGTTTGAATTGCCATTCCTGGACACGTTTAAAAGCCATATAGATGTGGTGCTTGGAGACATGGTGTAGTGACAGACTTGGTGGAGTGGGCAAAATGGCTGGACTTGATGATTGTGGAGGTCCTTTCTGATCTAGATGATTCTAACAAAAAAAAACAAAAGCAACCTGTTATTTTTGCTGTTTGAGACTTGTATTTCTCAACAAAGATTATTATGCATGGTTGCACTGATTGGTCTCATAACATTGGAAGAGCCACAGTCTTGTAACAGAGACTAAAACCAAATAGGAAGGTATGATCTGACAGATTTGAGGAGGAAAAATATATTGGGTTTTTCTTCTGTTATTTTTTTTTCCCAATTTCTTTTTACATTTGCTTTTCATGGGGAGAAGCTGAATCTTTTCAGAGTTCAGTATTGGGGATCATTCCAGTGGGAATAAATGTAATAAAGGGAGGACTAGTGAAGACAAAATTGCATGTATACATGTGCTTGGTTTCCTACAACCTTTATTGAACTAAGGACAATGACTGTATGCTCATCCCTGTTGAGGACAGAGAAGATGCAGAATCTGCCCCTAAACACTCCATAGGGCAGACTGGATTATTGTGCTGTGCCATTTTATTGCCTATGGTTGGCCAAAACTACCTAGTGGTTTTTTAGACAGCTCTGTATCAGAGCTGCATCCAGGTATTCTGAACTAAATGGCATTAAATGCAGGAGAGGAAATACAGAGGAAATGCAAAGAGAGGAGACAGAGTGGAAAAATGTGTTGCTCAGACAGGTACCACTGTGTATGCTATCTACCAAACACTGACATGAGGCAGAGGATTGTGTGGAGCTGCTCTTGTATCAGACCACATTCCTCCTGAAGGTTCTTATTCTATGCAGAGCACCCCCCATGTGCATCACCTGGTCCCTACCAAGTGAACAGGGTGGCAATTAAAGGTAGAGAAGAATGCAATCAGTATCAGAGAGCTGCAGGCCCTGATGGGGTCTCGGCTTTGTATTTTGATAAAAAAACATGAAGCATTTGATTGTATTAGAGTTAATAATGGTTCACAAGAAAACTGGGCTGTGACAGTGCTTACATGTAATGTGTAAAGTGGAATATGCATTTCACATTTTCTTCCTCTGTAGCTAGAAGATGTGGAGCTTTTGTTATAGTCCTGGATGTTGGCAAGCTGAATGTTGACTAGACGCAGAGAGAGGAGGGGAAAAGATGGAAGTATACAGTAATTAAACATTTTTACATTCACAGAGACATACCTTTTGGATTTAGAATGAAGTAGAAGAATTTATGTACTGCTTGCTCTTCTTTAAATCTAGGACTTTACTACATACATTGTCATTTTCACAGAGAGTAATTAAAAATTAACAGCTTCCAAAATCACCTAGTTTGATGTCTTTCAAGTTCTCTTTCATCATGAACAGTAGTATGTAAATGAAATCAAGAGCATTCCACATGTGGCATGTTTAAGGATCTTACTTCATGTCTATTATTTCTAATTATAAACTGAAGTAAAAATCAAAACATAAAACCATCAGTTGCAATTTGTGACAGAAAGTCATAAGAAAAGCAAATGTGTTTCAGAAAAGAGATAAGGGAGTTTCTGGACAGAGATAGAAAAAAAATCATTTTATCTCTTGAGGTCCAAATGCATTTTTTCATGCACAGATGCATACAGCTTTAGAGTCTTATCTCTTTTTTTTACCAGCTCTCCCTCCTCCATCCAAAGATTAGAGATAAAATCAGTGGGGTTATTTCCACTGATGCGTGGAACTTCCAAAGCATAAAGCTGAATGATAAAAAGCAGGTTGTCTATATTTGATCTATTGTGGTGTGGTGTACAGATAGTCTGTGGCCAAAAGAAGAGAGAAGAATAACTCTGAGAAATGTGCAGGTTTTTGCTTACAACTGTGAAAAGTAAGAGTTTGTAAATCCCATGCACTTCAGTCCCACTGTAGGGGAGGGTTTTGAATTTGTAATTTTTAAGACATAGAAGTACATTGAAATGTGTAAAGGTAGGCTCAAATTTATGAGGCTTCGGAGTAGAAAAGACTTGGCAGGATACATAAAATTTTCAGATTGCTTGTTTGAACAATATTCTCAACTAAAATGTGCTTTCATTGGTTCTACCGATCTTTCTCTTACTCTCCCCAAGTATCATTTTGCTTTCATGATCTGCCCCTAGAGCTTGCAGAGACAAGATTCTTTGAAATTGCTTTTGTCTGCCACAAAAATCTTTCAGAAAAGAACAGCCCTAAACCAAAATCTTGCTGTTCCTGACACAGTAATAGAGCTTGGGCATTCTATCACCCCAAGGGTTGAAGTCTCCAAGGGCCTCGTTGAAAGAACATGAGGGGGTCTGAGCAGAAACAGCTCTTGATAAAGGTGGATTTGAACGAGTTGCTTTGAATTTCAAACCTGACATAGCTACGGTGGTGTTAAGAGGAATATCTTGACTCCTGGGGCTGATCGCCTGCCTCTCAGGGCCAGTGAAGTGGGGCTGTATCTGGCAGGGGAGCTAACTTCTGCGAATGCCCAGGTGTGTGCCCAGTTGCAGGCTGCGAGGCCCTGTGGAGGGATGGTGATTCACAGCTCTGCCGTTCCCGAGGCTGCTGGCCCTCGCCATCTGTGTGAGAGCTGCATATGCAATGCAGAGCAGCAGGCGGCACGGCGGGACCTGCAGCCATGCCGCTGCTGCCTGCTCACCTTCAGACATCTGTTACTTCCTGCCTGGGAACTGGATATCCCTGTTCCACCCTGCACAGCCTTACCACATGGCTAGTTTCTCGTAAAGCTAGTAGGAATACTCATGAAGTAAGATATTGTTCCCTCTCAGTTTGTGTAGTTGAATCTAGATGAAAAAATAGTGCAATATGTATGCTTTAACTGATGGAAAGAGGCAAATTTGTTACTATTTTTGGTAGATCTTCCTTTCAACGTGTAATGTTTTATTAAAAGGGGAAAAAAACATGAAGATGGTGTTCTATGTGTTTTTTTTTTTTTTAATTTTCCTTTTTATCCAGACTTCTGTCCTCTTTATTGAGGTTGTCTTCAGACTCAGGCAGGCACTTCTTTTTAATAACATGAAGCTTATGTTTTTCTTCCTTCCTCAACAGTTATTAAAGAGTTACGCTTTTCAATGTGAGTGGAGAGTCTGATGTAATTACATGACTCATGCATTAGCATTTTACTATATTCCCCATGCCTCTTAGGCAGCCTTTCCTAGACTTGAGTAAACATTGTGAGCTTCAGACCTGAATTAATGTGATACTTAAAGATGAGTTCATAATGATGGGTGGTTGGAAAGGAAAAGACAAAGACAATCCATTTAAGACATCTCCTAGGTCAGCAGTACACTCACACTAAACTAGAATATATGTAAGTTTGTTTGTAAATTTTGATACCGAGTGATGGTGGAGAACATCTTCTAGGGACTGAACATATATTACATTGGATCTTTTCCTGTGAAGCTGCTGAGCCTGACCTTTCTCCATAAAGTATCTCAAGCCAAGCTCCTCAAATCAATAGTTTCTGGAAAGAAGGCAATAGGCTTATGAAAAGGAAACTGGGAGATAAAAGAATGAAGGAAAGACATACTATACTCATGAGTAAGGAAATTAACAGTTTCAGGTGATGATTAAAGGATGCTGCTGGGTGGGTACAGGAGAAGGACTAGAGAAGTAGTCAGCAGAACAACTCCAACCAGATTAGAGTGGGAAATAATAAAAGAAGACTAGCCAGTGTAGGAGAGAGGAAGAAACAGAGAACGCCAGTGCCCAAACAGAAGTCTGTCTCAAACTCAGAGCAGATTTTGCCTGAATAAAAGTTCTGTAACAATAACCTTCATTAACCCACAATAGGCCTAAAGGTCTTGGGCAAAATGCTCGTAACCGAGAGCAGTTGCATAAAGGATTTGTGGTTGTGCTGGTTCGCTGCTCTTTCAGTGAGGAACCTGATCTGAAAAAGTAATAGTCCAGAAAGGCAATGTAGGCTTTGTTGCTTTTCTTTGTGAAAAAACATGCAAATACTACTACTCAGCAACTTCTCTGCCCATGATGTAGTGATGCTGATAGAGTTTAGCAGATCTACTTTGCTATAGTAGTAGATTTTGTTACCAAAATTATTATCCTTATCTAAACTGAAGAAGAGGAGGGATTTGGTTGTATTAATTGGTGACATTCAGGTTTGGTGATTTAATTTTGTGTTTCATTTTAATCACTGTGTCTTATCAATATAAAGTGAAAACTTTCAGCCTACCTGTTGGGGCATGCTTTTTAAGGCATCTATTGTCCCCAGAATTTGTTTTGAAATAACCACCAACTCCCAACTGGGAAGAGTGTGAAATCTTCTGTTTAACTAAAAAGGCCTACATAATATTTTAGGAGCTTGTTAACAGGCCTGCAGACAGGTACTAATTACACCCCAATTTACAATACATCGGTTTAGCACTATTGATCTGTTTAAAAAAATGGAAGTAAACTGAGCAAAAGCCAGTCTTGTTGCTGAAGGAATGATGTATTGATTCCATCTGACAGTGCTTTGTCTACAGATCAATGCAGAGGTGCAGTATAGACCAGAAAAATGAGACAGGGTCACAAAAGGTCAGTAAAAGAACAGGGTGTCCCAGATTATTGTAGACAATGAAATGAACATATCATAAAGTAGACCTGATTGATATTTGTAAAGGAATCCACCAAGAATGGGTTTTATTATGTAAAATAGGAATAATACATTCTATTTTACAATTAGCTTCAGCTGCTATCTAAGAGAGTTAAAGATTCACTGTCTACTTACTAATTTGCTGACTGTGAGGAGTCTTACAAAACTGAAATAATAAACTGCTTACAGCTCTGTTCATAAAAAGTGAAAGCTACACTTCTGAGAGATGTCTTTGTCCAACATAGTCTTTGTCTAACATTTTAAAATTAAAACATTCAGAAATTCTTAATCCCTCATAAACTTTAGCCACTTTATGTTGATGGCTATAATTGGTGCTTTTGCAGTGCACAGAGATTCTAGTTTTATTACATTTCGCATCTCCACGTTGGAGAAGTGGATAAGTATGTGCTGATTTAATTCTACAACAGCACTGAAGTGTACTTGTACCACAGTGTGTTATTCAGGGATGTATTTCTTGTGTCCTTGATGTCCTCTGAGACAAAGGGCTTTATATTTTAAATAAGGAGGAACACTACTATAATATGATTAATCCTATACAGCTTTCATGCCTTCTAAATCCTTCCTCATTCTCCTTTAGAAATTCAACTTTTACTACGTGGGGGGATGTCTGCTCCACACAAGTGTTATAATTTAGGGCTTAATCCCTAAAATTAATGTTTAATCTGCAGTGCTGACTTATTTTAAGAGCTGTTGAATGGGTGTCATTCAAAAAAATTGCTTCCAGAGCTTTCTAATCCTTGTTTTTACATCAATGCTATGATTTCCTTAGGTTTTACCATATTTTGTAGCTAAGTGTCTAACATTGGGTGATGAAAGGTTGAGGGTACATGTTTTTCTAACATAATCACAGAGGAACAATTCACCACACTGCCACTTTAGCATCCCCTCTAAGGAATCAGATTTAGCCCACTTTAGAGTTATAGATGCATAGTCACTCTGTCTCTTCAAATCGTATAATCTGGTTTGGTTCAGAGTGGCTTTGCAGCAAGAGAAACAACATCTGCACCTTTTATCTCAATCCTCTTTTTTGTCTTCAGGGACAAGATACTTTTTATGGAAGATGTGCTACACTAGCATTTCATACAACTGCTTTTATGAATAAAATTGGTTATAATATGAATTATTCACAATAGAATACCTTGGGGACTTCAGGTCTTTAAGACAGTCAGACGTGATCTGTCAAGACAATGTAAAGGAAAGGTTTAAATTTTAACAGAAAATATTTCCTGAGGTATTGCTAGATACCAACAGAGTAAAAATCTAGCTTGAATTAAAAATTACTTAACACACATAGTGATGGCAAAAAATTCCTTTTCTTAGGCTGTATTCTGCCTCTGCCTTAAAAAAATAGATACAGAAACAATAGGTGTGCTCTTCAAAGAGCTGATAGTTTTGTTTTGTGGGTTTCAGCCTAGTCATAACTGGAAAATCAGTTCTCATACTTTGAAAGTGCTGCAGAAGTTGAAAGGAGATAGAGACACTGAAATCACTGCTTTGACTGTTGGTCAGTTTTTGAAGTTCACTGCCTGTGCAAAGTCAGTTTGTTCTACTGATGTGCTCTTTGTCTTTGTACTAAACAGTGAATTTCGATTTTGTTGTATGATTAATCCTTTGTCATTTGTATGCACAGTGTTCTTCACAATTTGTACAAACATGGAAGGTAGGCAAAAAAAAAAATCCATTAATTCGTCTCTTTTATACACATTACCTTATTAACTATGTTGGAAATATCCCAAATAATGCATTCATTAGAGGTACACACTGTCTGAAATGATCATTTCAAAATCTGTCTCCCCAGGGGTTTGGATTTATACATACTGAGTTAAATGATTAATGAAACTATGGCATATTAAGTGTTCGCTATTTCAAGTTACTGGAGAGTTTTCATCAACGTGAAGAAGATTCTGATTTAAAACACCACAGTCAAAGTTTCATGCGTTCATTTGTAATTTCTTCTTTCATTTTGTTGCATCATTGAACATCAATATTAACTAAATTCCATTTTGCAAGGTGCTGACCCTCCTAAAAACCATGACCTTTTCTAGGATGATTTTACTCATTTCACAGGAGGACTTGGTAACTTTTAGATTTTAATCCACTGAGATCAGGAGCAAGTTGACTAAATAGCACAAAATCAGAAGTGATTTTTTAAAATATTGTTCCTTTCAAGAAATCTGATCTCTCATATGAAAATAACAGACATTCATTTAAAATAATGCTTGTTTCTCTTTCTAGGAGGTGAAAACAATTATTCTGGAGTTTTTATCTTTAAGATTCTCAGTGAATTTCTAAGACTGTAGGAGAAAGAAAATAAAACAGGGCTTGACTTCACTCTAAATGTTCTCTGGAGGCGCTAACAGATATGTATTGGACAAATATGATCTAGTGGCATTCATGCTTCAGTACATCTTTAAGACCCATGCCAAATATTTCTGTAGGTCTTTGACTTTTGTGGCATAATGAAGGTTTCTGAGAGTTTGAGAACCCAGATTCAAAGTGGCAAATTTCCCTGAGCAGTTGCCTACACATGTGAGTGAGTTAAAGCCAGCTCTCTCTGTCTTCAGGAAATCAAATACACTTCCACGTAATTTCATAGTCTTCACTGGGAGGGTTTTCTTCATGCAACATCTCCCTTTGTACCTAAGATGAAGTTGGTTTCTTTCGTGTGTTCAGTCTTTTTTCATGGCAGGCTACTGTATTAAAAAAAAGAAAAAAAAATTAGATGAGTGTTAGTCACTTTGACTTCCTACTCATTATTTCAGTTAAATTTGACAAAAAGGTAGAAAAATTTCCATACTGCTGTTTACCTTTTGAGAGTAGGTGCCTAGATTGAGAAGATATACTGTACTCTAGAGAGAGGACCGACTCAGACTTTGCATAGAAATCTGCAGAATTAACTGTTCCTTTTAAAGTATGGAAGTCAGACAGTGTAGGAACACTTAGTCCTAAACAATGTCCTGCTGAAATTATGAGGAAGGTACCAGCAAGCAAATTCCCAAGCCTTCATATCTTCATCTATGAGTTAATATGGTACATGTTACTAAAAAAGACTAATATTCTTGTGATGTTACTCTGGTTATTGTTGTAACATTTTCAAAGGATATTCTCAAGTGGTTTATGTAGATTTTTAGGAATGTGGTCCTTTACTTCCATTATTTGTAAAAGAAGAGGAATACCTTGACAAATTATCAAATCTTGTAAATAATTAGCAAGCAATTAACTTTTTAGAGTTTCAACACAAGGGGTTGTTCTTCTTAATGTTACTGCTTAGGAACTTTATCTACCTGCCAAAGCAACTGCCTGTTAGATGGCAGTAGGTGATAAAGGGCTTTGATATGTCACAGGTGACTTGGGAAAAAACACTGATGCACAAATTGGCCTTTTCACCTGCGACTGAGATCCTCTACAGCTCTCATTGCCTTCTCTCTCAAATGCAAGTCTGTTGGTACAATGAAATTTGTGCAGCTTCAGTGAGAACAATGCAGTCAATGTAAAGTATTTGACCAGTACAGTGCATTCCCAGACAGGGAGAACAGCTGTACTTTATACTTGGTTTTATACCAATGTAAAAGGTAACTACAGCAGAAGAGCTAATAATACACTATGAAATTTTCACATGCACACCTGGACTGTGTTATATCTTGCATAAAACAGCACTATTGATAAAAGGCTTTCACAGCTTGTTACCTAAAAGTGAGATCATACACTACCTTTAGTTGTGGTGAGTTTGAAAAGTGAATCAACAGTACAAAGGATTCAAACAATTATTTTTAGTTATCTTACTTTATCTTTAGTTGTGGTGAGTTTGAAAAGTGAATCAACAGTACAAAGGATTCAAACATTTATTTAGATACATCATGAGCATACTTTTAGGTTCCTGTGAGATTACTTTTAGATTCCTGTTCTCTAAACTCCTGACTTATATAGCTTTATGGATCAAAAAAGTAAGCCTCCTTTTACAGAAAGTTATCTTTTAAAAAGATTCTTATTATGAGTGAATTAGGGAGTTTCGAGTAAAATTAATGTCTATATTTATTTTGCTGTTTAAAGAAAAAATAATTTAAATACAAGTAGGTATAAGTAAATGTTTTTTCAAGACAAAGTTGAAATAGGTCTCTATTCTGGAGATAAGTGGCAGCTACAGTTATTTCTCCATGGAGAATTACTATATGTGATTTGTATTGAAATGTTTGTTATGTTGTAACTTTTTAATTTCATTGCCCTTCCTATGAGGGACTCTGAGTACAGTATTAAGAGAATATTATCAGTCTTGTTATAATTTCTAACCTTTACTACAATCTTGGGATTCAAAATCCCTACAATGCAAATTAACTTAGGAATACCTCTCCTACATACGTAATAACCATGCCAAAGTGTGAGAGAGACCAGTATGCAACATTGTTCTCTACCCTGTCCTATCGGTGCAGTCTAATCCAACCCAGGTCTAAGCAGTCAAGCCTCTACTGTGCCTAACAACCACCTTGGAACAATTTCTCTGAAGAAAATAAATGGGTGTCTTGTCAAGGCCATTGTAACAGAAGAGCTGGGGGCATTGATACTGAAGGGGTAATTTTTTTCCTGTTGTACACTAATTTGAGGGTGACATGTTGTAAATGTAGCAGTTTCATGAGCTGCATGAGACATCACTTTGTCTTTTCCCTTCTGGATATTTTCTAAATGTGTCATCGTCAGTCACGTATAAGGCATATAATCTTTTATCATCACTATGCACATCCTGACATTGTGGTGATTTAGTCTTAATACCATCCCTATTACCCTGTAAGTGAGTATCCCATATTGTTTTAGACACATGGTATCTTGTTTTCCTGCCTAATCATTTTCACCATTTTCTGTCATCTAGTGTCACCTGCTTCTATGTACTAAGGTTTGTTAAGCTGTCTCAAGGAACAGTACAGGATGTTAATTTAACTGAAACCAATGTTACACCAGTGAAAGCAAAAAAGACAAAAAAAAAGTAAAAAAAAAAAAAAAAGGTAAAAAAGTATGCCACTGTTTTTTCCACAGAACATAGTTGTGACTCATTACTATTCTCTAGAGAAATCATTGAGAGACAGCAAAAGAATTGGGCATCCTATACAGAGCCGTATTCTTGGGGTATTACTCAAGCAAAGCAACTATTGAAATATCAGCCCTGGAGTTTGAAGTCTTATGTGTATGTAGCTTTATGCACTGAGAGTATTCCTACTGACTTCAGTGGGATTACTGACCATAAGTACAATTAAATATTTGCATAAATCTTTGGAGCATACAAATCTTTAGACTTTTCCCTGTTTATGATCGAGCACTTCAAGGTCTGTTTTGTAGAAGCTCAGGAAAAGGTCATTTATCCTCATTGTTTGAGGCATCTGGACAAAGCATGATCACAGTGATTCGTGTTTCCAATTTCAACAGGTTTTTTAAATAGTTAAACCAGTATTTGTTTTGCAAATGTAGCTCTAACAATTACCATGTAATTTTAGCCTTTATATGAAATATTGGCAGTTCCTGATGGCTTAACTGGCATTTGGAAAGAGAAAAAATTAATGCCATATAATTACAGAATTTGGTTTTTAAAATGCATAGATACATCCAGGTAATATATTAATACAAGAATGCATGCACACACCTACAATATTTATGTAATTTCCTTGGGGAGATGGGAGGTGGTTTAATGCATTGGTTTTTATCTTTTTCCACATTTACTAAATGGATTGGGTAAATATGAGTAAAATGTCGCTTACTAATACTTCTGTGTTCTTTTAAAACTTTGGATGAGGCAAGGTCACCGTACAACCATTTTAGGCAGAAGAGTTTTTTGAGAATTCAAGTGTGAATTACCATAAAAGTGATTTTGCCGAAATACTGAAGGTGACTTTTAACTGAAAAACTATAAAGTGCTCTGCTTCAATACTAAGGATAGCTTTTAATTGAAAAATATAAGTGAGCCTACAAAGCAAGGTTAACGCTTAGTGATATAATTTTTATATGCACTTTGGCAGTCACAATGGCTTTGATTCAACCTTGACTTCCTGCAAGATCATAAAAAGGCACAGAATAATCCGTTATAAAAGAAATGAGAAGTAAAGTACAAATATGAGTTGCATAACAAAATCTGAAGATGAAATGGGAGCATTCAAAGGAAATGTAGCATTTTATGCCAGTGCCATAATTCTTAGACAATGTCGCAAAGGAAGAAATACACCTTCCAATTCAACCTTCTTCCTCCTTCCCACCGGAGCTCCATAATGATGTTTAGAGCTTTACATCTGAGTTTGAAAATATTTTAAGGAAATAGTGTCCTGCATCCTCTTACAAGATACTGAATTCCTAATCACCTTAAATGCATGGTATAATCATTCCTGCTTCTTGCCAAGGAACATTGGTAAGCAATTGGTATTTTCATCCTCATATTCAGAGAAGTCCCACACAACTTCCTTTTTTGGGTAATCTTATGTACCAAGCAGCTTAAGATGATTACAGGATCACAGGGTGTTAGGTGTTGGACGGGACCTCCATAGATCATAGAGTCTAAACTCCTGTCAGAGCAGGACCATAGAATCTAGCACAGGTCATCCAGGAATGCATACAGATGGGTCTTGAAAGTCTTCAGAGAAGGAGACTCCACAACCTCTCTGGAGAGCCTGTTCCAGTGCTCTGTGACCCTTACAGTAAAGCTTGCTCTTATGTTGAGGTGGAACTTTCTGTGCTGTAGTTTATACCCATTACCCCTTGTCCTATCATAGGGCACAACTGAGGAGAGTTTGTTCTCTCTGGCTTGACAGCCAGCCCTTGTGCATTTATAAACAGTGATTAGATCCCCTCTAACTCTTCTCTTCACCAGACCAAAAAGCCCCAGGTCACTCAGGCTCTCCTCACAGGGCAGTGCTCCAGCCCCTTAATCATCTTCATAGCCCTTTGTTGGACTCTTTCGAGTAGATCCCTGTCCTTCTTGAACTGGGGAGCCCAAAACTGAACACAGTATTCCAGGTGAGGTCTCACCAGGGCAGAGTAGAGGGGAAGGAGAACCTCCCCTGATCTGTTGGCCATGCCTCTCTTAATGCATCCCAGATTGCTCTCACACAGTTTTGCTCATTCTCAATTCTGCATGCAGCCACTGAAATGTTGGAAAGATTGAGTGAGTGTAAAGAAGACCCAATGCTCCAGTGAGCACAGCAGAAGATGCTGCTCCAGTTAATGGCCTGCAGAAGGCCACAGGCAGGGCTTATGTCTTTTATTTATATGCTGAAGTAATCAGGCACTAGTGTTTTATTCCTTCTGCTAAGAAAGAAAGAAAATCTGCATTTTTTAATAACAAAAAAAGAGACGATATCATCTTAAAAGTATAACATCTTTTAGGTTACTCGGAGTAATCAGATCTATAACTCAGTTATGCCAAGGTATTGCTTTCTTTGAGGTGTAACTTGATTCATCAAGTTGTTGAGATAAGCATTTTCTTAAAGTAGATCTAAAGGAACTTTGTGTGAATGAAAATAAACCATAGCCTGCCTTTCTGAATTATTTGCTAGCTGAAAGAAGAATTTATATTGTGGGGTTTTGTTATTGTGGTGGTGAGGTTTTTTGGGGTGCTGGTTGGTTTTTTTTTTGGTCGTGTGTGTGTGTGTCTGACAGTGGGCTACTAGTTATTTCTCAATAGTGTTTAGTGCAAAGGAAGATAAAGTGGAAGTTAAAACAAGAAAGTAATAATAACAATAATAATAAAATGTGGTGACATACAGCTGGCACACTGCATGTTTTGATGGCTGATAAAGGGTTGTCAGGAAGGAGGTAATGTATACAAGCTCACAGTAATACCCTAAACTAGAGACATAGTAACCTCTTACATGGAGTCCATGTGCTTGCAGAATTTATTGTGATCTTTATTCTTATTTAAGGAAAATTTTAGGTTATGGCCTAGAAATTTAATCAATTTCTTTTGTATTTATTTGTAAAATGACATTCTGGTTAATTGTTGTAATGACTTCCATTTGTGGCTGAGATTTTCTTAGTGACATTTCGCATGGAAAGTCATAAATATGTGTATATGTGAGTTTTAGGTTTGGGGGTTTTCTTGGTTTACCTTGGAAACAGATATGATTGCTGTTGACAAATGGCTGTCTCTGTGTGATGGTTTGGGAGTTCTCTGCCCCCCCTACACTTTGTAAAATCACCCAGACTAGACTCAGCCAGCTGGAAGTTAAGGCACTTGGTGCCATGGTCTAGTCTCGAGGTCTGTGGTAATGGGTTGGACTTGATGATCTTTGAGGTCTCTTCCAACCTTGCTTATACTGTGATACTGTGACTGAAGCTGTATTTACAGCTTAGCACAATATACAAGCAGATATATACACAATATACAGGAATATTTACAGAAATATACAAGTTAAAGGTAATACAGAAACACAGCACCCCTCCCAGAAATCAGAGTCCCCAGGAAGGGCTCCCAACCACCCTTCCACCTTCTTTCCACCCCTCTACCTTACCCTAGGGTTTGCCTTACATGCAAGATGAGTTCGGAGGATCGGCCGGGAGCGGGGGGGGTTTAGAAGTAGAGTGGTTAGTTAAGTTAGCAGAGAGGTCCAGACCAGAACAGCTAGAAAGCCCGAGACTCTCCGGGAGAGAGTCTTATCTATGATTATCTTCTTAAACATCTCAGCAAGCCTATGAGTGAAGTAAACATCACCATTGTTTTCTTTTCACAGCCTATAATATAATTTTGTCCATTACAATATTCTAATTAGCCTCAAACCAACACACTCTGTCCAGAATCGTGGTGATTGTAAAGTTGTGGCAGATTCACTCTTGTAGTCTGACTGATATTGCAACAATGATGCACTTTCATAAAATAATGCATGAGCAGCAGTGCATTAGTAAACAACAGTCACTTGATAATTCTGAGGAAATTAAGGAGAATATAAATATGGGAAAGAATGGAGTCAGATCCTGCTGAATGACTGCTGTGGACTTTATACAGGGAAAAAACCTTATTCCCGTATGTCCCCAAATAGGCATTAAAACCAATCTACCTCTTCTTTGACATCTGTTGGAACAGAATGAGTCCATTTGAAATCCCCCAAACACTTGCATACTGACAAAGTGTAGTAAATGAAGCAAAATGGTCCAGGGAAAAAAGGATGTGTAAACAAGCCAGTCAGATGTCATTTACTTTCTTGGATCACTTCGGTATTTATTTTCAGGCCTGGATGCATTAAGTCTTTGTGCACAAAAATGTATTTACTACACTGAACATAGATTTTTTCCACCTTAAAGGACAAGACTGTTTAAATCATGTCTGTTTTGGAGCTTATTCTCTCATCTCTGTGTGATTTACAGGAGGCAGTGTACCCATTTAGCAAAAAAACAAGTATGTGAGGTTCTTTGGTGTCATCACTAGTGACCAGGCTATTAGTGAAGACCTCTTTACCTATGCACTAAAAATATTTGTTCTTCTCTGTCAGCACACACTGGTTCACTGCTTGTACATCAGGAGCTCATCAGCTTATCACATATATTTTTGCTTTGGGTGCTGAGCGATGATGTTTGTATCACATGTAGCACTTGTGATACGCTGCTTGTAATGTAGCTGGAAGTGCCAGAAAAATTCCAAATAAGAACAAGTATAATGTTGTTTACTAAATTTTTTCTATTTGCAATATTTGAGAATCTTCCTTTATATTGAGAGTATTGATTTCTAATGCAGTAGCTTTATGCAGTAGCACTCCATGGATGTTGGGGAGGATACAGCTTCAATCAATGATAGATTTATTTTTTTGTCTTTATGGCACTTTCTTGGGAGTATTGTAGTTTATACTTTAGAGGACATTAGCTTGGAAATCAGTCAGATACTGTGGCATTTTCAAACTAGTTTCTTCCTGGAATGAATTAAATGGTCACTCAGCAGAACCTGGCTGACCTGTTGTTGAGGTATCCTTAGCTAACAGCAGAGTTTGATGGTCAATCAATGTAACATGATTGACAAGTGAAGAGAAGAGTTACACCAAATTTTGTAAATGTTTTTCTTTTCTAATTCCTTCATGTCATGAATGAACACAATTTAAATCAGAGTGCATTAGGGAAGGAAACAGGCAGCATTTATGTATATAACTGTACTCCCCAGTTATACCTAATACTTTATGCTTTTATGTCAAGTGTCTTCATATTGGTGATTTCATGTGTGTTTACAGTTGTCATCAATGTTTGCAACATTCTTTGAACTTCTCTGAGAGCACATAATTTTTTAACAGTACAAAGGCACTTCTGGGTAGCTCTAAATGTTCATTTTCCATGTCTTCTGGAGAGCCAATGCTTTTTTAATAATAGAGCAGCTGCTACTTTTGTTTCCTGCAGAGTCATTACTAAGAACTGTATATATGCATCCAAAATTAAAATACTTTTAAAACAAACAAAAAAATCCCTCAAACAAACCAAAAAAAACAGCAAAACACAAACAGAAACCCCCAAGTACAGAAACAATCTTACACTTAAAATTTCTTATTTCCACTCAGCTAAATTTTCTTCCATCATACGTGTTTGATATATCTATGTCTCTCTGTCTCTCTCTCTCTCTGTCTCTCTCTCTCTCTCTCTCTCTCTCTATATATATATATATATATATATATAAAACCAACTTGGTGATTCAGAAGAGTTACAAGCACAGAAACAAAGGGTGTAACATTAAAAGGATAAAATTATCATGCAATTGCCTTGTTAAGAAACGTTTCGTATGTATCTTTATCTTTCTAACCATGGTAATATTAAATTGTATTTTACTCATTGTTTCCATTGAAATCATGGTATTGCTTGCAAGAAAAGTATTTCTGAACATGACTAAAGCTGAGGGTTCTGACCACTTGGTGCACTGAAAGCATACAGTAAGAAAACAGTAGAGCTGGTAGAAGGAGAAGGTGGTTTCAGCATTGAGGATGGAACTACCTCACACATTGTGCAACCCTCAACAAGTGATTTAATCTTTTAGTGAGTCTACTTTTCATAAATGAAGAAGCAGTAAGAACAAACTTAGGGAATTGAAGTAATTTAAATACTTGGGCTTCATTGTGAAAAGGATATTGATAATGATATCCACATTAGTGTAACTTGATGAAGTTTTTAAACAACAGCAACAGTAACCAATTTTACCAACCCTTGTCCAAAAATTAACTGCATTTTTATTTCATCATTTTACTTTAAAATATTACTTTAAAGTAAATCTAACAGTACAGTATGAGAAGTCTCATTGTATGAGTCATTTCCATTGCACAAACTATACTAATTTCAATAGGAAGTGTGTGAACAGACTAAGACAGTCTTTTGTGGTTTCAGGATCGAATATTATGATTTAATGTCCTGTTCATATTAAATATACTAAAAGTGTGGAGTTTAAAATATTCCCAAATACAATTTGTGCTTTAAAAACTTCAAAACCACAATAACTTTACCAAGAGGACATGGGATATGGAGGCTTTATTTTATAATGAAATCTAGCTCTTAGAAATGTGTTGTAATGAATGAGAACTAATGGCAGTAACAGGTTGTGTCTGTAGGCAGTTATTAATATGTGTTTAGAGACAAATGTAATAAGGAATGTGTGTATGTTGTAATTACTAGAATCCTTATAATAAGAAAAATAATACTATGACCAGGAGGTTTATCTATGCAGTCTCAGGGCATAGTCTTCAAATGGATTTATAAAAGGTATTTTTACCTCCAAGCTGGGAACCAACCTTTCTACAATTCAAATTTGGAGAAGGAAAAATCAGTATTTTAGGCATCTGGCAAGGATACCTTGAAAATTGTAAAATATGTGTGTGTGTTTTAAAATTTCTCTTTAACAGTATGCATCTTTTATTGAAATGGTAGTTTAATCACATATTTATCACAACTCAGTGAGAAGCCTCATAAAACTGCCTTGCCAGTACCTTTTAACACTGACAGCTTTGCAATTTATGTATTTGTTAAAATAAATTTAAAATGCTTATACCTTTAATTGCAAGTGTTTAATACAGCATTCACGTGCTTAGCTTGCAACATGTAAATTTCTTTATATAAAGTTAGTACTGTGAAAAATGTATTTGTAGTCCGCTCACTATCTAGACTCTTAGGCAAGAAAAGCAAGATTGCTGGTGATATAGACATCTCTTTTAGTATTAAAAGGATGAAGTCAAGTTCCTTGAGACAGTCACAACAGTAAATTGAATTAAATGTAATTTATTTTGCTCTCTCTGGTGAAAATTATTTGAAAATTATTTTAGGAACATAGACTTGAGACCCACGTTAATAAATCTATTCTTCACCTATTCAAAACCTGACATTATATCATCTCCTTCACAGAGTTATGGAGCAAGATCCATCTGAAAATCTGTTTTATTCCTCCACCTTAATTGTTGGGAAGTCATTTCAGGATCTGATAGCTCTAGAAGCTTTTTAACCTCCAACATAAACATATTTATGGCTAACCTGTGACTTTCCTCCCCGGTATAGGTCCTAGTTTAAGTAGCTTTTTAACTCACTTTTTTCCCCCCCCCCACAGGCAGAGATGACGATTTTATAACAAACACAAATTATGTCTTTAAAGGCATCCTCATACAAGAAAGAGCTACAGTTAATTTAAGTATCAGAGAAAACTGTCCACAAACTTCACATCCTCATTATATTCATGAACAATTTTTAAAAAGAAATGTAGACTATTTCTGTTTATTTTCACTGAAAGGAAGTCCTACTGCAGAGCATAGCAGTGCTGCAAGGGGTCAAGCAAAACTCGGCTTGAACCTAGTTCTGCTCGTGGAAAACTTCCATTAGCTTCAGTGTGGCAGTATCAAACCTCATGTTATTAGATAAGCCTGTAATGATAAAATAAGTCAATATTTTGGCTGTGTACTGTGGCTCACGCAGTGATAGGAGCGGAGGAGGCAGCAAATGCATGCCTTGTATGGTGACCCTGCATTTAGCACAGAAGGGACAAACTCATAGAAACAGGTGGTGATGTATACATTTTCGACATTTATAGCTGTTACAGAGGGTCATAAAGCTGTTAGAGGAGAAAATGGAGAAGTACCATGAGATTGAGACATACAAAAGACTTAAGTGCCACTCAATTGCCTTAAGGCATCCCCATTAAACATAATTACCCTACTTACTAAGCACCAATCATAGCTATTAAGTATCATCGGGTTTAAATTAGTTCCCTGGGAGACATCCCGTTTAAGCTGATTTCCCAGTTAAGCACAGGAAACTTTTTTTTTAAGCAGTCCTTCCTCTCCTCCATCTCTTCCTCATTTTACCTGCTGTAGAGTTGGCTTTTTCCTAACTATTCAAAGGAAAGAATTCCAAATGTGTTTACTAGGTACACTAAGAAATGTAGTGCTTGGCTAAGGTTCAACAAAGACACTACTGTGATAATGACTAGAAGTGTTTAGACTGGCCTTGCTTCTCTACATGCATTTTTCCTATGTTTGTTCTCTTCCTGTTTTAAACACTCTATGAGATGTCAGCATCTACTCAGAGTACTTATTCCTATGAAGGGTTATTGTTCATCAGACTCGGTTACTCTGCTTCGTCTGTCCTCATGTAAATCAGTTCATTCAAAAGAGAATCACAGCTAAGGCTGGAGGGGCCCTTCAGAGCTCTACAGTCGAGCCTCCTGCTCAAAGCACGTCTAAATAGGTCAGGCACATGTCTATCTGAATCTTGAAGTCTTCCAAGGATGGAGGTTGCACTGACTCTCTTGGGCAACTTGTGTTTGACTGTCATCAGCAGAATTTTTTCCTTATAGTTAATCACAGCATCTCACATTCCAAGTTGCGTTTGCCTCTTGTCCTGTTGCCATACACCTCCAAGAAGAATCTGACTCTATCTTCTCTGTATCCTCTGATCAAACAGTTATCATGATACTATAGCAGATCTCCCCTGAGCTTTCGCTTCTCCAGACTGAAGAAATCCAGCTCCCTCAGCCTCTACTCTTGTATGCTGATCTTTGTTCACTCACCAGATTAGTGGTCTTTGTTGGAGTCATTCAGGCATCCCCGTTTGTGCAAGTACAGGGGAGCCCAGACTTGGAGACAGCTTCCAGCTGCAGCTTCATCAGTGCCAAAGACAAAGGATCACTTCCTTCAACCTACTGGTTGCACTTTTGCTGACACAGCATGGGATGTGGTGGGGCAAGGGAGCACTTCTGCCTCACATGGCCTGCACAAGGGTGCACTCGGGTTGTTCTTTCTACTGCCACCTGTGTATCGAGTGGATATGTATTAAGTTCATAGCATAAAGATTAAAGGAAAAAAGTTTTGTTTAATATGATGCTAATGAAATGTTTAATCTGTGCCTGTATTTTGTTGTTTTCTTCACACATTAGAATGAGGGAGGCATGTTGTTACCCAGTAAGAGTAGTAGTAGCTGTAGTAGCTGAATCTTTTCCTTCAGTGATCAAGATGAGGATGATCTAGACCATAATCTTTCCAGTAAGCTAAGCTTAAACAGTAATATATTAAACAAATAACTTTAGCTGGAAGACCAGGAAGAGTATTTAAGTGTTCTTGTCCTTAAGCTGCATCTATTTTAATAAAGAAAATGGTGATTTACCTTGAAATTGAAAGTAGCTACCAAAAAACAACCTGTAGATGCTCCTTATCCCTTACATTAAATACCGTGTCTTCATAAAATCAATCTTACACACACACATCTTTTCTTGACACAAAAACTACTATAACTGCTCTATCTTACTGTTTCTCTTCTGATCAGTGTTTGTTTTTTTTTTTTTTTTTAAACCATTAAACTTAGTTTTCTTGAATGTTTTTGCTAGTAGAGTTGGTTGTGGGTGGATTTATTTATTTATTTTCCAGCTGAAGAAAATCTCTCCTTTTTCAGTATTTTCAATATTTTCGTTACAACTTCTGCTCTTTTGGGTTTATTCTTCTTCAACAGCATGCTTTAAAATACTACTTTGCAATGATAGCTGCTGCAGTGTCTACTAAATCTGTTCACATCTTAAAGCAACACAAAATCTGGAGGGGCTTGTCTGCTGAAGTGCTGTTGTCTAGCTATCAGTTTTCTGTAGTTCTAGATTTCCCTTTTCAGCTCATCCTTGTGAATGTACAATTGGTAGTTTAAACAGCAAGTCTCAAAGGAGTAGCTTAATTTAAAGAGCTTGTATTCATTTAAAACTGTTTTACATGTTTTTCCTCTGTAGTAATGGAAATGAAGCAAAACCAGTGTTTATTTTATGCTTCCACTGTTGAATACATTACTGATTCACATATTGATTAAAGTCTTATCTGTTTCATACTGGTATTACTTAAATATTAGGTGGAAGTTGACTGTCGTTAAAGTTATTAGAAGGCAACCATTTTCTAATTATGATGTGATCACAGTTTCTGAATGATTCACCATATATATGTGCTAGCGCTTCTACTTTACATCCAGAAATGGATTTCAGGTGCAAGGTACAAGACAGGTATTGAGGTGAGAGTTGGGGAAAAAAACAGGGTTGAATTTCAGCATTTGGAAAACAGACAACCTCTTTGAGATGGTGCTGCAGCGTGCAATATCTGTGATATGTTCTGTTAGGCTCCTGCAGCATTTTAGGACAACTGGTATTGTGCTCATAACTAAATGTGAGATACTAAGACTGTCATTAATACTGTTTTTGAAATGATCTTGGAGAACAGTGGTCTTTAACTCTGTACCTACAAATAGTAATTGAAAGATAGTTTAATGGGCAAATGAGAATGTGTAAATCTAATCTGCTTGTCTTCTATGATACCATGACCAAATGGGTAGATGAAGGAAGAGCAGTAGATGTTGTATACCTTGACTTCAGTAAGGCTTTTGATACTGTCTCCCATAACATCCTCATAAATAAGCTCAGGAGATGTGACATAGGCAGTTGTCTGTTAGGTGGATTGACAACTGTCTCAACAACAGAGTCAAGTTGGAGGCCTGTGGCCAGTGGTGTTCCCCAGGGATCAGTACTGGGCCAGTTTTGTTCAATATCTATACTGACAACCTGGATGAGGGGATTTGGTGTACCCTCAGCAAGTTCGCTGATGATTCAAAACTGGGAGGGTGCCTGACACCCCATCCAATGAGATCTGGACAGGCTGGAAACCTGGATGAAGGCTAACCTCTTGAAGTTCAATAAGGACAAGTGCAGGGTCCTGCATCTGGGGAGGAATAACAGCAGGCAGCAATACAGGTTAGGGGTTGCCCCGCTCTGTGGAAAGCAGCTCTGTGGAGAAAGACCTTGGAGTCCTGGTGAACAGCAAGTTCTCTATAGGCCAGCAATGTGCCTTTGTGGCCAAGAGAGCCAATGGCATCCTGGGGTACACCAGGAAAAATATGGCCAGCAGGTCTAGGGAGATTCTTCTCCTGCCCTACTCCACCCTAGTGAGACCGCACCTGGAATACTGTGGTCCAATTTTGGGCTTCCTAGTTCAAGAGAGACAGGGACCTGCTGGAGAGAGTCTGTAGGAGAGCTGTGAGGATGATTAGGGGACTTGAGCGTCTCCTCTACAAAGGGGGATTGAGAGACCTGGGGCAGTTTAGTCTGGAGAAGACTGAGAGGAGATCTCATCAATGTCTAAAAATATCTGAGGGGTGGATGTCAAGTGGATGGGGCCAATCTCTTTTCAATGGTCCGCAACAATAAGAAAAGGAGCAATGGCTACAAGCTTGAACATAGAAGGTTTCACCTCAACATGAGGAGAAATTTCTTTACAGTAAGAGTGACAGAGCACTGGAGCAGGCTGCCCAGAGAAGTTATGGAGTCTCCTTCTCTGGAGGCTTTCAAAACTCTCCTGGATGCATTCTGGTGCAAAGTACCCTAGGTGATCCTTCCTCGGCAAGGAGGTTGGACTAAATGATCTCTGGAGACCCCTTCCAACCTCTAAAGTTCTGTGATTCTGTGAAGTGATAGATAATCATGATTTAATCTACTATTGAGTGGCAGGGCAAAATATGAAAATAAAGATTTTCTGTTCAGCTTTTAGAATATGTATATAGGCTTGAGGTGAAAGACAAATTACTGTCCTGGAGTACAAACTAGCAAAACTAACTGAAATAGAGATTAGAAATAAGGAATTGGTCTTCAGCACAATGACAAGAATTACTTTGAGTGGCATATTTGTTCAAGTGATGTTTAACATATATATATATTAAAGAATTGGAAAGGAGGAAAAGGAGTGGGGGAAACAAATATAATCTTAGAAAAGATTTATCTGCTTGAAAGGTGAAAAAGACAAAAGGACTTAGGAAGACACAACTGGATGGCAGGCACTATTGAAAGGATCTTACAGTAAGTGTTTCCACACTCTTTTTCTCTTCTTTTCTTTTTTTTTTTCTTTATTTTGAAGTGTCATATGAGTAGATATAAATCTATACATGGTAAATTTAGTTCTATAATATGTAGTAGTAAGTACATTCAGAAAGTAAAAACTTAAGATCCTGTAATAGTAGGGAATGTACTACTTAGAGGTAAGAAAGCATGATGATGCAACTCTCATGTTACCAGGGTAATTAAAATTTTTGTGAACAAGAAGGCTGATCTCTGGCCTAGCAGTTGTAGGGGTTCTGATGTACTTTTGACATGCCTTTTATCCCACATCAAATAATTCACAAGTACTTTGCCTTTTCTAGAAGCACAGCCTTGTTATTGAAAAAGTCAGTGTAACATACGGGCTGTGCTCTTGCTCAACTACTGGACTTACCTACTCTTCTGTCAGCTCTCACCTTACTCCCACTTTTGGTAATTTTCTGTTTCACTTTTTTTTTTGCTCTTTCTATTGTCTAAATCACAAAGTAATATAATAGCTGTCAAAGTGAGTAGTTGAACACTCCCTAAAATAGTGTTTCTTGCCCCGATTAAGTATTTGCAGATCCAGCCAGCTACTTCCAAGTTAGAAGGTGAAGTGATGTAATGAAGGGAGTACAACAGCAGTTTGCACAGAGCTTCTACTCTAGCTAGGGTCTGTAGGATGAACTAAGTGCTGGGAGAAAAACAGAGGAAAAGGGAAACAAACAACTGAAAATCCATATTTAGTTCATAGGTAACTTTCTCAAGCTTCTTTCAAGAGGCTGACAGGTCTGAATACAAAAGGCACATAGACTGGCAGACTCAGTCTATCTGCAGTTGCAGTATGGGGGCAGGGGAGCATCTTTGTACACATGGAGAAAACTCAAGCATCTCAAATCCCTCAGTGAGTGGCAGTTGGCAACCAATAAATTTTTAATTTTTCTCTGGATGTGTTCAGTCAACCAGTGATATTTTTTTTCCCTTCACAATTTTTTTCTGTCCTCTTTTTAGGTGCACTGATAACTAGAGAAGACAGGTTTTCAAGTTCTCTTATGCAATTGAGATTACACATTTTTTCCATGAACAGAATTTCATGTCACATGTGGCCCAATATGCAGAACATTCCTCTCTGAATAGTACTGTAGTACTACATAACAGAACAAAGCACACAAGCAAAGCTGCTGTGTCCTATTCTCCTTTGCACTTGTATCCATTTTACAAAAGATTACTCCTCTGATTTCAGTACAATGCTATTGTATTTCCTTTAGTAAGAGGATTTTTCCCCCTTTCCCAATAAATTAAGTATCGTTAATCTACTGCATATTATCTTCATTGGCTAAAAGATACCATCCAACGATGAGTATCAACACATACATTAGTGTTTGATTGGTTGGGCACAGATAGGTTTTAGCTCAACACTGTTATTTATTCCTGCCAAACGAGCACAAAAGTGAAGAAATCAAATGTACTTCTTCATATCTGTACATGCTAAAAAGCTCTTCTGTACTTGCAACATCTATTTATAATTATTAGGAACAAAATAGTGATTACAGCACTGCTTCCTTAGCCACGGGAAAGCTCTTCCAGTTAAACAGAGTGCTTTGGAGGATAACAGATGTTTTATCTCTTGGCCTCTGACTTCAAAAGAAAACAGTTATCTGAGAGGCAGAAAAAAAAAAAAGAGGCAGTAATCAATTGTACTGTCATATTTTGTGAGCATGGCAATTGCTGACTCAGCTGCTTAACACAAAGCATCTGAGACTACCTGTTTCAGCAGGCTTAAGATCTTTCAAGTAATGGCAAGATGCTTGGAATGAAATACTAAAATTAATTCCTTTGCAGGTTTTATATATATATAAATATAATATTTTTTTTTTATTACAGACTCATTTCTACTGTTTAGGACTTCTCAAAAGTTGAGTCTGAATGTCTCTCATGGTGAATTTCACAATATTGGCTTATCATACAAAAAACCCATTTATTTCCAGCAGAGTGTTTAATTAAATGGATCATAGCAGATAGATTTAAAATAACTAACTGTTGGTGTAAATCAGAAATGAAGGGTTTTTTTGTTTTGTTTCAAGTTGTATTAAGTGTTAGACACCTCTTCCCTACCCCAAAAATCTACAATGCCTTTTTTCCCCCCTTACATTTACTGTTATTCTTCTTTTCCTTGGAGATTTTTTCAAGGGTGGAGTGGATATTATGATGTTTCAGTGCTTATATTAAGTATGAGGAAAGAATATAATACTCAATTAGTACAAAAGACAGTTTGTAGTCTATGGTCAAATGCCCTTGTGAAATAAGAATGGTGCAAAATGTCAAGGGCTTAGTCTTGAACGCTCATCATTTTTCCATGGCATATACAGGTTATTGGTTTCTAAATACTGAGTTAAAATAAAATGTGTGACTATTTTATATCTTTCTGCTGAAAGAAAACTATTCTATATTTCTATAAAGTGGCTGGGAAAAATATACAAAATAATATTCACAAAGCTGTTCATTCAATTGAAACGGTTAAAGGGCGGAAAGAAAAAATTACTGATTTCAAGCTCCATTGATAGCTGGGAAAACAACATTCGGAAAATCATACAGGTAAAAATGCTATTAAAATATTTCATTACAATTTTTTTTAAATATTAAGAAAAAAAATAACAAAACTAAGAAGGTATTAAGCTAAAAGTATTCTGTACAAATACCTACGCTGAATCATCATGCTTGTGCACTCGAATCTACCCAGTGCTGCAAATATTCTTAACACTGTGTTCAGATAAGAACCTAGACAAAACTAGGACTGTTTTCCTTCATTTTCACATAGTCACAAGCATATTAAATCAACCTTTTCATTAAAGGCTGAAGAAGATACCTGTTGAGGAGTCTTTGTCGTCTTCACTTCTCTTCTCACCCCATCATCTCTCTGTTTTCCTTCCCCTTTCTTTCCTTCTTTTTTTGTAGTATCTGCATAAACAATGTAATATCCACTCTGAGCCCTTGGTGGTAGGAGTACAAAAATCAAGTAAGCCCAGACCTGGATCTCTACCTTGTGGCTGCCTTGTCTTCAGCATGTCCATCTTCCTTCATAGGCAATAGCAAGTGGAGCTGGCACTGCACTGTGAGAGCACAGCCACATTTTGACCTCCTGGGGAAACCTGATGAGTTTGGTGCATCCTAGAGCAGTATCTGGTTCCCTGTAAGTTGACAGCAGGGTGAGGCTGGGGCCCACTTTTGTGGAATTTTGAATACAGAGCTTTTATACAGGGAAGAAGATCTGCAGTTCAGATTGTAGAGTGGAGTTATGACATTGGGCATACATGCAGTGTGTGAAGGCAGAGCATAGAGCACTGTGATCCTACAGGAATACCAAAGGAATTTAGAGTAACCTAAATGGATGGAGAATTGCAGTTTGGGTTTTTGTTTTTTTTCTTGTTTTGTTTTTTTTAATTGAACCACATATAACTGGGTGTTTTATTTCTGAAGAGGAATTTGGGAAAGAGCTTGAAAGGAAAAAGATTTTTGCCTATGGTTAGAAAGAACTCTGTGTTTTTGAGATAATTTCCTTGTGCCCTTTAGGCAAGCAGTTGTCTTTCCATCCTCTATTACTATATCTGATCAGTGCACTGCTATTTTCAGTCTTTCTAAACTCTTATTTTAAAATTACTCTTTGGGTAGGTGTACTGTGAAAAGGTGCAGTAGAGAAATTATTAATATAGTTTAAAAAATAGTAATACCTTTTTTTTTGTTTGTTTTTTTCATGACAGTATTTAATGTGGGGACAGTAATGTATTTTGGGGAAAGGGCAGATAAAATACTTGATCAGTTTAAGAATTGGTCACTGCTCTAAATATCCATAAAGTTGAAATGTTAATCAAACAAGTTATTAACATTGCTAGTTGGATGTGTTCTGTGCATTTGGTATTGTAACTTCATTAACTGTCTACACTAATTTTTAAACAACCAGCCCCAGTCCAGCTGTCCTCATCGAGTATGTCTGCAGGACAAAGGGCTTTTAGTTTATTGTAGCGACATGATGTAAACTCTCCCAGGACTCCTGGCAAATATTTTAGAGTTGCTACTGGGTACTAAAACTCATGCCATTCATCTTGACTGTACAGTTGACTGGGCCAGCTAGATTAGGCTAATGTAAATACATCCGGATGTATTTACACTTAGTCCTTAATGCATCTCTGTAGTTATACCCTGTAATTGCAGCTCATATGTGATAGATTCTTTGTTTGTACTGTTCTTTATTCTTTTTACATTTGAATTCAAGTCAGAAGACACAAGTACATGTTTTTGGAATCAAATTTGAAAAGCACTTCTAACAGATGTTGATAATTGTATGGTACTTCTGGCACTGCTAGAGAAAAGGACGAACACAGCTGGTTGAACTGTGTTTGCTGAAAATAAAATGCTGTGAGAAGTCCTGCTTATTTTAGTAAAGTGATTAACCTGAAACAATGAGGAAGTAGTAGAACAATAAAAAGAGAAATTGGAAGTTTGGGTGCCAATTATACAATACTATTTTGGAGTTCAGAAATATTCTAAATTGACTGCAACTCTTTCTTCTGTATTTCTGCAATCTCATGGCTTTTATCTTTTCTGACTTTTTCACCCCTTTATCTCCAGCTACATTGTTATTCAAGAACTATTAGGAGCCTAGAAATTACCTTCAATAATCCTCCCAAATGTATACACCTTCATCATTATAAAAATTAAATGTTGTCTGCTGTTTCAGTACCAGTATCCCAATCTGAATGGATCCTTGTGGCATATCTCAGCCATATTTTCCTTTTGGAAAATAGTTTTATGTTGTTCATTGATTTTCCTTTACTTTCAGTGTATTTCAGCTTCAAATCCATTAATATATGTATTGAACACCTGTCCTGTTTCAGATCCCTGAGGTACCCAACTCTTAGCTTCTCATTACTTAATTACCACTCTTTGTTTCCTATCACTTAGTTAATTTTTAATCCACAACAATTTACCTCTTACCTTATGGTTATTTATTTTCCTTAGTAGTTTCTTGTCAAGGATCTTATCACAGACCAAGTAAGTTGTATCTACCATCTTCTCTCATTCTCCCTGTTTTGTTAACAAATCAGGCAGAGGCAGTATTTTCCATTTATGAAGGTCCAGCTATGTCAGTGTGGTTTGTATAAATGATCCATTGGTCTGATCTTAATGGTATGATATCAGCTACTCTATGGCTAAATGGCTTTTTTTATGTCTTTAGGGTTTTTTAAAATTTCTTTTTCTTAAAGGTTAACATTATGTAGCCTTTTGTGTGTGTGTTTGTATTTCTCTAAATGTAAGATAGACGTGTGACAGCATCTTTCCTATCTTTTTTATTTAGATGCATTCTTTAATTCTTTAATAGTCATGAATCAGTATGTTCAAGTGGGGCAATCACGTTGAAATCACAGCTGATTTTCTGTTTTTCCTAATCTTCTTGGGGGAAAAAAAAAAAAACAACCAAAACCTTTTAAAATGTTGTCCTAAAAGTATTTTAACTATTAAATGTATGTTAGGAATACCTATGGGATAAAAAATATGTCTCTTACTTTCCATAGTGAAAATTAATATGAAGACATTTCTGTTCTCTGCAGTCAAGATACTCCCTTTGAACTGTGCACTGTGCAGAGAACACAAGCAGTTATCCTGCCCTGCTGCTACCACTTACACATCATTGCTATAGGTACAGTATGGTAGGAAGGGCAGAATTTACCAAATAAGAAAAGGATGGGGACATATAGCCCATTTTCTCACTCAGTGCTGCTTACCAGGTTCTCTGTTGCATGATGCTGCATCATTTTTATGGCTGCATCACTCCCTTCCACATTGTACCTGTATGGATCTCTACCTCCCTTATCTTTATTTCCCTATAAGGCTTGAAATTATTCAGTAGTTTTTAACACTGACCATCAAGGTTTTCATTGCAATATGTATTAGCTTCATTCAATTTCTTATTCTAGACTCTGAAGTAGTATTTCTGCATGCTTTTAATCACAATTTGAACCATTTCATTATAGGGAGGAGTGAAACAAAGCTTCTTTCTAGAAGACAGAGAGGCTTATTCAGAGCATTTCAGATTTCCAAAGTTCAATTTACCATTGCTATTAAGACAGTAAAAAGTATGGTGGTGTTCATCTGTCTTACTGAAGTTGTTCAGAAATGCTGATTAAAAAAAAAAAGTCTTAAAAGCTACCTTTCTCTATAACCCTCATTGTATATCTGTCTGTGAAGTACTCAGTCACAGTTAAAATTAGAATCCCACTTTCTAGGTGATGCCTTTAGCCTTTTAATTATTAAATGCCACTCTTTGATATACCACTCTGTTGTGATGGAAGTTCCATAATAGCAAAGTTAGAAGACTCCATGGTTGTGTAGCAGTTTTATCTTCATCTTCCACCTCCCTTCCATCAGAGGAAGAATGCTTTCTAATTACTTGTTGTTTTCCAGATCACTCATGGTCTTTGCTCCCATGCTGAGTGGAGATTACACTCTCCTATTAGCCCTTTTAAGGTCCAAGAAATGCCAACCATGCCATGCGTGAGCAATCTGCAGGCACCATTAGCACTGCTTGAGTAGCTCTTGATAACACCCACTATGAAGTCAATTAAAGACGTCAGGGGGTGGGCTGGACTGCTTCTTTTTACTAACAACTCTCATTAGGGGGTGGAAGATGGGGAGATTGAACAGGTGATTTTAGTATTTTAAATAAGATATGGCAAAAATACCCATGCTAGCTTTCTCCTTTATTTGACGTTCAGTCCTGTCTCTTTCCTCCCTTTCCTTATTTCTAAAACAAATTGCTGGCAGGTAGGCCATTTTGCAAGTCTGGACAAAGCAATAGATATAAATCTCAACAAAAGAAATCTAGACAGACAGTAAGGAAAAGAGAAATCAGATTCGTGTTCCTTAAGTGGAAGGGAGTCTTGGACAGTCATTTTTCAGAGCATACTCTGAGCACAGGCAGCACTCATATCATGATTTGAGCTGAATTGAGGAAACTTTCTCATTTGCAGACTTGCACTCTGGGAAACTTAAGACTTTAGAAATAATCAGGAATATAAGAATATTTAAAGAATTAAGTATAAAATGGTGTGGTTGTCCCTGTGTTTATATATAAGCACTAAGCAGCTGTGATGCAGTGTGTTTCTAGGGAGCGCACTAGCGAAGCTGCTGTGTAGCCTTAAGCATGTGTTTTCAGCGGCTCTGCTAAATACCACTGACAGTTACCTCCAAAAGTGCAAGAATAGGTGTTTCATTAAAGAAATATTGTGATGGTTTGGGAGTTCCCTGTCCCCCCCCCCCCACTTTGTAAAATCACCCAGACTAGACTCAGCTGGCTGGAAGTTAAGGACTGAAGCTCTATTTACAGCTTAGCACTATGTACAAGCAGATATATACACTATATACAGGAATATTTACAGAAATGGACAAGTTAAAGGTAATACAGAAACACAACACCCTCCCAGAAATCAGAGTCCCCAGGAGGGGTTCCCAACCACCCTTCCACCTTCTTTCCACCCTTGTACCTTACCCTAGGGTCTGACTTACGTGAAAGGTGAGTTTGGAGGATCAGCCAGGGGGGTTAGGAGCAGTGGCTAGTTAGGTTACTCAGCAGAGAGGAGAAGGCAAAAAGCTATAGAGACCAAGACTCTCCGAGCCTGTGTCTTATCCATATTTGTGTCCTTGTTCTTATACATTTCAGCAAGCCTATGAGTGAAGTAGACGTCACCATTGTTTTCCTTCCACAGCCTATAATTTTTTTTCATAAAAATTTTCCAGTTAGCCTCAAACCAGCACAAATATAAATATAGAATAAGGTACCTATAAGCTGTAATAATTTAAAAAATTCAGAACACTCTTCATACTTTTATGTGGATGTTGAAGTAGAATACGAGGGCAAGTATCGTTCCTCACCAATGAACCTCATTTTGCAAATTTCACACAGAAATATTAGGAAAACAGAAATGTAAAAATAGTTTTATTTTTCACAGTAAGAGATCAAGTTTGTGATTCTTTCTGTTGGTTTTTTGTTTGTTTTGTGTTAGTCTTTTTCTTCTGTTGTGTGCAATGTTTTTCGTTACATTGTAGATTTTACAAGGGGATATAAGAGTGTACAGTTCAGCTTTCCTTTTCCCTATTTTTGCTTTGTGTAAAGATAGTGAAAACCTGAGCCTTAAACCAAGCCAGCATGTATTTCTGTTATAGAAATTATCATTATGATTGAGATTACTTCCAAGCAGGCAGTGAAAGGACTTCCAATGTTTTTTAACAAATGTTCTTCCTGGTGTGGAAGTTGCATCACTCAAGTGTCTTTATTCTTGACGTGGACTAAAAATGAAAACAAAATGTCAAAAATCCTCATTCAGGTCTTCCATTTTCCTTATATGATACACAAGGTATTTAGGTGTCATTTTGGGAAATAAATTCATTAGGCTAAAAGTCATCATACCTCCAGAAAGAGTGACATGTAGCATAGCCTTTTCAGAGAGACACTGTGTAAGAATACATTATACAGTGTTTGAACAAGACAAGCTTTGATGCGTTTTTAGATGACCATCATATCATACTACAAGAGAGTACAAAATACCACTTGTATCTGGCACTTATTTTTCTACAAGTTAAAGAAAAATTAAAATCTTAAATGGTTAGTTTAAATTCTTCAAGCATTTTCAGTTCACAGCAGCACATCAACTTGCATTAAAACTCCCTTGCTGTCCTGCTGGTGAGCATCTCTTGTCTCACTATGGCTTCTCTCTCCCTGCAGCAGCAAGAGGATGCAGTGAACAGAATTACTCAGGCAGCAAGAAAACACTGTTTCTCTGTATTTCTCTTTTACAAATTACTATATCAGCTCTGAATTAAAATAGCATCAATCTTCTTTGTGTATGTATTCATAAAATTAATGTAATAGTTTCTGCTTTTGAAGTTTGGACATGCACAGCCGCAATGTCACAAATCTTGCACTAATAGCAGTTGTGCTTACATCTGTCTGGTAGATGTTGGATTTAACAGACTAGATATCCCTCCCATATATATGAAGATTGAAAACACAGGGGTTTTTTTGTCTGGTTTGGGTTTGGTTTTTTTTTTTACAGCCTTGGTTGCTGGTTATTCAGTTTACTCAGCGCTTATGTACAGAAAAAATAGTAGATGTAATGGGTAATTACTTTTTTTTTTCTTTTCCTTTCTCCTCAGTGCACCATCTATCTTCTATTCTATTTTATATTTATGGTATCTCATTTAATTTTACTTAGTCAATACAAGGAAATACAATGGAGTGGGTTTTCAACATTAATAATTATTGTGCCAGTTACTTATTTTCAGAATTATTTCTTTCCAGCCTTCTTGCTGAGTGTTACAGAGAAATTACTTTTCTGCTAGTGTGTGCAATAAAGATACAACGAGACATTGTTTACTCCACTAAAAAGACACATTATTTGTTTTCATTTGGAATAGCTGAGAACATGACATGTAAAATAACGTCAAAACAGCAATGTGCATCTCCATCAGAAGTGTTTGATTTGTTAGAGGAGTAATAAAGAAAATTCAGAAATACTGCATGACATTGTATTAAACAACAGTTTTCAGCCTATGCAGTGACATCTCACTAAGTAACTGTCCTGGATTTATTTTCATAAATTTCATTAAGATACACATTACAGAATTGTCATTTGGACCAACTGTGTGAAGAACTATACAAAATACATAAGGGAGACTGTAAAAATCCAGAAGACTGATTTATTTAAGTAATCAAAAGAGTGAGCAAAAGAAGTCTGATCATACATTTACATCTGGGAACCAAGATCAGTTAATTTTCCAGCCTCATCCCAGAAAACTATGGTAAACCAAATAACTTGAATTCATTTTGTGTCAGCCCAGTAGCACATGAATGCTGTCCTGATACATGTAAGTGGATTTCTTTCCTTGTTTGAGGAGGCAGTAATTGTTGGTTAACTCGACAGCTGCTGAAAATGTTAAATCTGGTTAGTAATTCCCTTTTTGCTTCAGATTATTTTTATTCTAGTCTGTTATTTTCTACTAATGGTATAGAATTTGAAAGAGTATAGACTACGGAGAAATAATGTTTGAAAGCCGTAGAAAAGAGCAGTGATTGATATTAAACTAAATACTTCATGGAATCTTAAATTGGATTCCTTTAATGACTCAAAGCTTCAAAGGTGTATCTCTCCCATTTGTGAGTCTAGGCAGCATACTCTGGCAATGTGTGCTAGTTTTTATAACAACCCTTCTTTAGTAGTTAAAGTGAACCTTAGGAAAATATCTTCCACACTAATATCAAATGATGGACATTAGGTACTCTTAGTGCTGAGGTTACTGAGAAGATGTGATTTTCACCTTTAGCTTTTGACTGTTTTTTTCAATCCATTTTACTTGCTACTGTGAGGGGATATACTGAAAATGAGCTTAGACCTTTAACTTCCACATTGAACTTCCCTAAATCAGCATAGCAATTTATTCCAATAGAGAATCTTAAAATAAATATGATCAGGTTTAGATGTTAAGTACAAATCTATTAATCTTATGCCTAACCATAATAATGTCAACAACTATAGTGCATACAAATCCTACTCCTGATACGTTTGCTTGGCCAGAATTTTATTGTTGGTACTCTCAACCTTGTGCTATCAGTGAAATGCAAGATGGCATGCAGATACTAAGGACTACAGAAGACAAGCCCTTTTGTCTTAGAGCTAGGACAGTCCCTGTCAAGAGGAAAAGCAGCACAATACTGCAGTATAATCAGTACCCCAGCTTGTGGACCTCTGCCTCAAAACATGAGGTAGAGCAGACTCAGAGTAAGTCTGACATACTCTAAAGTCATGTCTAGGTCCCAACTGGTCTCTGCCCAGGTATTCTGTCATGTGCCAACATAAAGCAATAATATATGATGAAAATTGCAGCACAGCTTTGCACTTGAAAGGCCTATGTGTAATTTCTGAATGTCCTCGGTGTTGAAAAAAATCTCAGATGAATATGACTTTGTTAGAAAATCCGACTTGTAAAATACATTGGTGGAAATTTTGACTTACTGTTTTGAACAGAAATTTGCCAAGGACTTGAGCTGTTAGATATTTTAACGTCAATGCAGGTATCACTGTTGCTCAATTCTGTAAACTGTATCAACATGAACACATCTCCCAACTGAAAAAAAACAACAGGGAGTAAGCAAGAACATAAAATTATTTTTAGAAAATGCATTTTTAATTACTGAACTGCTTAATTATTGAGTACTACTGAAAATATCCTGTGAACCTCATCACTATGCAAATATATTCAGTTTTGGAAACAATTAAATGATAATAAAGCATTCTTTTTTCTTTTACAACATATTACTGTAATGAAGCTTTTACCTCTCAGTGTGCATTTTAATGAGTTTTAAGTAACATTTTAATGAGCTCGACATTACCATAAACCCAAGGATTAGACAAAATTGAATTTACTAGGAAAAGGAAAGGGTTCATTAAGAGTTAATTATATAGTTTAAGAATAAATATAATTCATTTTATACTGTCCTATCAACCAGGAATCCAACAGCAGATCTGTATTTATTAATAGGTGTAGAAATGCCGTTATTATATTGACATAAAAACATGGCTTTGCACACTACTGCTCAGATTTCCAATGAAAGTTTCTGTACTGAAATCCCTTGGTCAACTTTGTTCTTATCCACCTCATTATTACTTCTGAGGAAAAAAAAATACCAAGCTTTGTTTTACTGATTTGTAATTCCACCTACAATTTTTATAAACATCATGAACAGTGAAAGCAAAGTTTAATGGGTTTAATATTGCCAGGACAATCTGAAGACAGGTTATGAATAAATGTCTTGGATTTATTATTTTAAAAAGGATGGTGTAGATCTGAATCCAAATTGCCAGTTCTGCTGACATACCCACTCCAACAGTGGTCTGTTGAATGTCTGCAGTCCAGGCTCCTGGATGTCTATAAATTGCAGGTTAAATTCTCACACAACAGCGCTATGCTGGCTGCACTGCACATGCAGATGAACATCCAAATTTTCAAGCCCTGCACAATGCAGGGTCTGGTCATGGTCAGTCAGTTTCCTTACACACTGGATTTACTACTTTGTGTGTGTCAACTTTGGCATTTTTGTTTAACTGTTTGAAAAATTATGGAGGCTTGTAGACCAGTGCCCCAAGATGTCTAGTTAGAAAAGAAACAAAATTTAAAAGCAAAGCGTTAGTTGTGCTGAATTAGCATAGTGATCTCTTGATCATCAGATAGCCCCATTGCCACAGCCTTTAGTGGGGTGAGGGAAGCCTCTGGGGGGCTGAAAGTATTCATGACTTTCAGTAAAATGAAAGTAACCTGGTTTTATGGTGGAAAAAGCATTCTACCGAACGTCTGTTTGAAGCAGGAAAAGCATAAGCTGTGGTCAGCAATTAGACCTGCTGGAGTTCCATCACTCCTGTATGTGCCAGATCCGAAAGTGTGCCCCAGGAATGGCAGTTCTGATTGCTGAGCTTCAAATGCTATGGGAACCTGCAGACCTACATAGGAAGAATGATTCCTTACAACAGAAGTCAGGGCGCTGGTGGCATTCTAAAAGAAACTCTAATTAGGACCTTGGATTGAATAGGTGATCAAAAGGAAGTGTAAAGAAGAACTATAAAGGAGGTAATAAATTCTGTATATGACAGGAAGCAAAATGCTACTGAATATGAGGTTATGAGCCATCTTATACCAAAGTTCCATTTGTTCAGCAGCAGCAGTGTTTCTGTCTCCTCTGAGTTGTTTCCAGTTGATCCATGTGTTGCTAAGGAAGGAAGTCCCAACAAATAGAATTAAATTGCAGCAACCAAACATATCCCAGCTATTGGCTGAGCGTTGTTTAGCTCCCCGTGTTTTTTCCCCAAAAGCTCACCTCTTTGTATGAATATGGCAGCACAGCCAGGCACGTGGAAGTCTTCAGAGAGAAGCTGAAACTGTTCTGCACCTACATCTGGAATTGTTCAGAAAAGGAGGAGCAGAGCTACAAAGGTCCTCCTCAAGGGAGAGGTNTTGCCTTTGCATTGACATGTCTACCTGCAGCATTGTTATTTAAGGTCAGTTATCTCTGGCATGCTAGTCAACTGTCATAAGAAGCTGGAAAAATCTGTTAGTGCATTGTGATGCAGGTATGTTTAAAAAAATAATATATATATATATATGTATATATATATATATATGAGGAGAAATAATGTTTGAAAGCCGTAGAAAAGAGCAGTGATTGATATTAAACTAAATACTTCATGGAATCTTAAATTGGATTCCTTTAATGACTCAAAGCTTCAAAGGTGTATCTCTCCCATTTGTGAGTCTAGGCAGCATACTCTGGCAATGTGTGCTAGTTTTTATAACAACCCTTCTTTAGTAGTTAAAGTGAACCTTAGGAAAATATCTTCCACACTAATATCAAATGATGGACATTAGGTACTCTTAGTGCTGAGGTTACTGAGAAGATGTGATTTTCACCTTTAGCTTTTGACTGTTTTTTTCAATCCATTTTACGTGCTACTGTGAGGGGATATACTTAAAATGAGCTTAGACCTTTAACTTCCACATTGAACTTCCCTAAATCAGCATAGCAATTTATTCCAATAGAGAATCTTAAAATAAATATGATCAGGTTTAGATGTTAAGTACAAATCTATTAATCTTATGCCTAACCATAATAATGTCAACAACTATAGTGCATACAAATCCTACTCCTGATACGTTTGCTTGGCCAGAATTTTATTGTTGGTACTCTCAACCTTGTGCTATCAGTGAAATGCAAGATGGCATGCAGATACTAAGGACTACAGAAGACAAGCCCTTTTGTCTTAGAGCTAGGACAGTCCCTGTCAAGAGGAAAAGCAGCACAATACTGCAGTATAATCAGTACCCCAGCTTGTGGACCTCTGCCTCAAAACATGAGGTAGAGCAGACTCAGAGTAAGTCTGACATACTCTAAAGTCATGTCTAGGTCCCAACTGGTCTCTGCCCAGGTATTCTGTCATGTGCCAACATAAAGCAATAATATATGATGAAAATTGCAGCACAGCTTTGCACTTGAAAGGCCTATGTGTAATTTCTGAATGTCCTCGGTGTTGAAAAAAATCTCAGATGAATATGACTTTGTTAGAAAATCCGACTTGTAAAATACATTGGTGGAAATTTTGACTTACTGTTTTGAACAGAAATTTGCCAAGGACTTGAGCTGTTAGATATTTTAACGTCAATGCAGGTATCACTGTTGCTCAATTCTGNAAGGATGGTGTAGATCTGAATCCAAATTGCCAGTTCTGCTGACATACCCACTCCAACAGTGGTCTGTTGAATGTCTGCAGTCCAGGCTCCTGGATGTCTATAAATTGCAGGTTAAATTCTCACACAACAGCGCTATGCTGGCTGCACTGCACATGCAGATGAACATCCAAATTTTCAAGCCCTGCACAATGCAGGGTCTGGTCATGGTCAGTCAGTTTCCTTACACACTGGATTTACTACTTTGTGTGTGTCAACTTTGGCATTTTTGTTTAACTGTTTGAAAAATTATGGAGGCTTGTAGACCAGTGCCCCAAGATGTCTAGTTAGAAAAGAAACAAAATTTAAAAGCAAAGCGTTAGTTGTGCTGAATTAGCATAGTGATCTGTTGATCATCAGATAGCCCCATTGCCACAGCCTTTAGTGGGGTGAGGGAAGCCTCTGGGGGGCTGAAAGTATTCATGACTTTCAGTAAAATGAAAGTAACCTGGTTTTATGGTGGAAAAAGCATTCTACCGAATGTCTGTTTGATAGAGGAAAAGCATAAGCTGTGGTCAGCAATTAGACCTGCTGGAGTTCCATCACTCCTGTATGTGCTAGATCCGAAAGTGTGCCCCAGGAATGGCAGTTCTGATTGCTGAGCTTCAAATGCTATGGGAACCTGCAGACCTACATAGGAAGAATGATTCCTTACAACAGAAGTCAGGGCGCTGGTGGCATTCTAAAAGAAACTCTAATTAGGACCTTGGATTGAATAGGTGATCAAAAGGAAGTGTAAAGAAGAACTATAAAGGAGGTAATAAATTCTGTATATGACAGGAAGCAAAATGCTACTGAATATGAGGTTATGAGCCATCTTATACCAAAGTTCCATTTGTTCAGCAGCAGCAGTGTTTCTGTCTCCTCTGAGTTGTTTCCAGTTGATCCATGTGTTGCTAAGGAAGGAAGTCCCAACAAATAGAATTAAATTGCAGCAACCAAACATATCCCAGCTATTGGCTGAGCGTTGTTTAGCTCCCCGTGTTTTTTCCCCAAAAGCTCACCTCTTTGTATGAATATGGCAGCACAGCCAGGCACGTGGAAGTCTTCAGAGAGAAGCTGAAACTGTTGTGCACCTACATCTGGAATTGTTCAGAAAAGGAGGAGCAGAGCTACAAAGGTCCTCCTCAAGGGAGAGGTTAATTCAATTTGCCTTAATTGAACTGCACAAGCAAATTAGAGAATGTTTCCAGTTGTCCTAGTCTCAGAGAAATCCCACAGCATGCACCGGTTATATGAACTATTGTATTTTATATATTCCTTATTCTAAATATAGGGTAGTATGATGCATAGTTTAACAATACATTTTCCTTGGTGGAAAATCTGGTTTAAATAGTACTATTCTCTCCTGGCCACTTACTTCCTCTGCTTGTAATAATTGCTTGTCATTCTCTCAGCTGCTTATAGATCCAGGCTGTGATCTGGGTCAGTAGAGTGATCTGGGTTAAAAATCCTCCAAACAGATTTTTTTTCTTTTTCTTTTCTCTTTTTGTTTTCTTTTCTAATTTTTTTTCCTTTTCTCTTTTTTTTCTTTTATTTTTCTTTCTATTCTCTTTTTTATTTTTTCTTTTTTTCCCTTTTTTCTTTTTTCTTTTATCTTTTTTCATTTATATTTTTNTCTTTTATCTTTTTTTATTTATATTTTTTCTTTTATCTCTTTTTTTTTTCCCTCTTTTTTTTTTTTTCTGATTGACATGAAAGAAAATATTTGTAATACTTAAAATTTGTCCCAGGTGAATACTGTGGCAGGCTAAAAATTCTCTCCATCCAACCCTGTCTAGTCTAATAATCTAATCTGCCTATTTCAATATTATACTTTATATATCATGTGGTGCTTGAATTCTTTATCTTGTCAGGATAGCCACCTGTTTTCTAATACAATTGAAGAATGTCAGTAACTATATAAATGTACACAAATAAAATATTTTATGGGAGTTGCAGACAAGTAACTAGCAATGCAGGTGCTATGTCTGTTTTTCAACTCCATGCTAAGGAGGAGTGACATGAATGACTTGCATGTGGCAGGAGGTCCCATTTAAAATAATATTCATTTCAATATTTAGTTATAAACTGTGCCCATGCTGGAATAGATTCTTTGTTACACTAGTAGTTTATGCACAAAAAGCCAAAGGAAGAGGAAAGATTGTAAAAATTAATTTTGTATTCTAATTGTGGGATTAACAAAGGTCTTTCAGACAGCAAAGAAAACTGTGAACCCTTCATCTGAAGGGATGCTGCAGTTGTTGACTAACACATCTGCTAAAGGCTGGTTTACAGGCACATCTCTCTTTCTTCCCTATAGTCTGGAGTAAACAGTTATTTGAGTTGTGTTGTTTGCCATTTTCCTCTTATTTTAAAACCATCAGCACATACATAGTTACCTTGATTTTCCCTTGTACTGAACTGCCAGTGGAATATTCAGCACCAAGGGTTTGGAAGGATGTGTGATGTCAGGGATTTATTTCATTCTTCTATTTTTATTGCAACGTTTATTTTCCTGTTTCACAAAATGTGTTGTACATGCAATAGCACTTCGGGAAAGTCATATTATCTAGAAAAATAGGATTGCTTCACCTTTACTGCAAATCAAAACCTTATGCTATTATATTTTAAACAGCTTGTCTGGGAGCTGGTGTAACCACACAGCTAAAGGTCATTTTGAGTCTCAGGCACAGCATAGTGCAACTGGAGGGTGGAGCTGGACACCCAGATTCTGGTATCCCTGTGTGTACTGAAGGTCCCCTTTCAAAATTGTTGCCTCAGGCTATTACAGTTGGTCTTTGCTCCTGCTTCTTTAATTTTTTTTCTTTCCTCTTGCACAATGTAGTGAATAATAATGAGGGCAGTGTGAATTCTTACATTCTTTTTGACGATTGAAAATAAAGGAGAGAGTAACATTTAACACTGTACAGAAATAATTCCGTATGCTATTTGAGTAGATCAAAACTATGAAAGATTTCCTGCACATTATGCTAGTTTCTTCTTTGTTTTGCTTATAATTACAAATTCTGGGCTTCCTTTCTGTATTTAGACCACAGAAAACTACTGTTTTATCCAGTTGCTTGTGAATAATTTCCTAGTTGGTAGCATTTTGACCAAACTACAATGACTGTCCTAAGAGGATTTAATATAGGATCTACGTATCATGTTGTTTCTTCATTTCTTTAGCGCTCTGGAAACTTATATTAATTATGCAGAATGGTCTGTTGATAAATGACAAATAAATTATTTTGCAGTGTTCAAGACAATCCAGGAAAAAATGTCATCGAACATTCTTTTGATCAGTTGTTAAATTTGAAAGGAACCTTTATGGGGGAAGAATCCAATGATGAAACCTAAAAAAAAAAAAAATAACAAGGAAACAAACAAAACAAAACAAAAAAAAAGAAAATCCCAAATATAATAACGAAAAGAAACTCAGCAGTAGAACACTGAAAGAAAAAATGTTCTTGCTGTCCTCAAAAATGGTAGAGTTGGAGTTTTAATGAATTGTCTTTGAACCATGCATCTTTGTTTTTTAAATTTATTGTAAAGTATTAAAATAATAAGTAATGATAAGTGGTAGTGGAGTTTAGGGTGTGGGGTTTTGCTGTAAATTCTTGGAGAGGGAATGCCAAGTATGGCTGGAACAGTGAGCACATATACTAGTAACTTGTAGCCTTCTGCCTCCCCACTTACTGTTGTACATCGTTCTTCATATGACTCTTATTTTCCACTAGCTTCAAATGACTGGACATGTTGCAGTGACAGCTATGTAGACACGTTTCATACATTTACAGTTTCCACTCCTAATTTGCTGGGACAATTTAAAAAAAAAAAATATTAAAAGAGTTGAGCCTTGTAGAAGGTTACCGATTAAAGGCGGCACGCTGGGGTCAGTTCCAGCAGGAAATGCCACTGCTGAGCTTGTGCACAATGATATGCCTGTTTATGGGACACGAGGCCAGCCAGACCCATGGAGCAAGCATGTTTAAACAGCATCTGGCAAGCATAGACCCGAAACGGTCTATTGACATGAGGACAGTTTGCAGGATGGGAAGTGAGGTATTCATGAAGCAGCAGACAGCTCCCACTGGTTCCACATACAGGCTGTGGATGTGTCTCATGCTTCGTATCTGATAAAGTATGGCTGCACAGTCTTCCAGCAATGGCATTATGAAAGCTTTCCAGGAACCACATACCTTGCTATGTCTGCTCATTCTCCATCCTGAGTCAAAAGAAAAATAAAAGAAAAAAAAAGTAGGTTAGTTTTCTCTTATAATTAGCACATAAAACTTGATAGAGACCACGTTTAGGCATGGAGGGATAGAAGGAAGAGAATTCCTATGTTGGGCAACAGCCATTTGCCTAATGTGCCTAAAGTATAGCGGCAATGTGACAGTGACCCCCTGCCAAGATGGGAAAGCATCCCAGCTGTTGTGTATGTGTTGTGCATGTGTACACAAGAAGTTTATTATAGGCTATTCACACTTCAGTGGGCCTTAGAGATTGCAGTCTTTATTATATTGGTTAAATGAAGCATATAACATTCTATATTTCTCATACAAGAAATATTCATTCATTTATATTTGTTTTCATGACTCTCATCTGTTCTTATTCTTTTGTTTTACCGAGGGAACATCAACATTTTAGGTGTCTTGGCTGGGCTTGAACTGGAAACCCAGGGGCCTGAAGCAGCTAGCGTATTTGCAGAAGGACCAACTTCAGTCTAGAAACAGGAAAAAATACAACTGCTCAATGCCATGTTAAACTCTAGGTAGTATTTGTTAGGTTGAGCATACCGCTGCAGGTACCTGGCAACACTACTTTTGTACTCACAGTAGTAAACTTGCATGATATTATACTGTGTTTTCTGAATTTACTAATTAAATCTCTAGAATCTGAGCAATCTCTGTGCTATACTCTGTATTTGTAGTGCAGTTTCTGTGTGCTGTTCTGAAGCGTTCCCATCTGAATTTCATTTGTTTATCTCTGACAGTAACATTTCAGGTTTTGGTTTGTTTTTTTTTTATGCTAGTGTTTTTAAATTGTGGTCTTCTTTCTTTTTAAATTTTGCTTATCAGAACCTAAGAGTGGCTGTACAGCCTTAAAGCAAAAGTCTAACCAGTCCAGCCTATCATTTTTCTGACAGTAGCCTACAAGGGATTCTGGGGAATTACGTCTTTCACCAAACATGATCTTCCCTACTGCATTGCTAGAAGAGAATCATAATTGATGTGATTTGAAGAGTCTTCTAGTGCTTTTGGTGGAACTAGTCCCATGTTCTCACTGCAAAGAAGACATGTTGGCATAGAAATGACAGTGAAAGCACTAATTCATCTGTAATATGGTGTTTATTTGAAGCTGTGCTTGGTTCCACATCTGATACTCACATTAGTTGCAAAAAAAATGAATGACCGATTCTGTTTAAATTTAATCCATTTTATATGAAGAGCACGTAAGAGCTTATGTCAGCCTTCAGTTTAAAGGATCATAAAATAACTTTTCAAGTAAACCGTTAAATGTCTGATCCTTGTTAAACCTGAAGACTTACAACAGACCTTGCACATTTTTCAAAATTAATTTTCTGCAATCATGGTACTAGTTCTTCTAGAAAGTCTGTGAACTTTTAAGCAACTAATAGAGTTTTCAGTTTCAATGAAATAAAGCTCTTGGTAACGTATCTCTTGTAAGCATTAGCAGTCTGTGAAGTGCATTCATCAAGTGTAATTATGCTTTAAGAATAAGAAAAAAAGAAATCTGCTCTGCATCCTAGAGGAAAAAATGTCTCAATGTGTTACGTTGTATAGCTTTAGATTTCCAAAATTACTTAAATGTGGTCTTCAGGATATTTGCATTCATAAAGAATAGTTGGTTGTGCTTATTGCCTCCCTTAGTCTTTCTTGACTGTCAAAACACAGTGATGCTTTTCAAGATTTATAGCAGATGGATAATGAGATTGCTGACAACTGCAGCATTCAGAAATATGTTGGTAGAAGAAGGCAGGAGTATGAAAGAAGAGAAAATGTTATTGGGGCTTCATTGCAACAAAGACAGGTGATAGAACCTTGTTTTCAGGTATGAATCTTAAACATAAATATGTTCCAAATTAGAAAAATTTCCACTCTTCATGCTATCTAGTAGCTAAATAAAATCTTTCAGAAAAACGTTATGGAGATGTCAGGTTGCATTCGAGTGATCATAATGAATCACAAGAAAGGCAAAGTCATTATACAATTTTTCAGTATGTTCAGTCTGTATTGCATATGCTTAATTCAGCACAAATAGCAGCCTTTGAAAAACCCGAATTTATGAATTCTGTAATTATAAAATAATACCTGCAATAGCTATCATTTGCTTATTTCTGTAATTGTGTCAAGGGGAAAAATAGATCAGCAATGCCCTTAATTGGGTTAACTGTTGAAGAAAGATTTCAGTTTGACTCTTGCAGTATGTACTGTAAATAGGAAAGTAAAAAATCTGTCATCTTTCCTGACCTTTGTTGGGACACAACTCAGACTAAAATTGAGAGGAGAGAAAAACCCCAACTATCTCCCACTGAGTCCATTTGGAGTCTCTCTACTTACTTGTCAGTGTCAGTTCATGCACCTGATTTCTAATGCTGCAGTTCTCTGTTCACCTAGTCTAATAGATTCTGCATTTAGAAGCACAAATCTCCATTTTCACATTTAAACATTAATGCTCATCACAAAGATCAAATTCTATATGTGTCTATGTTTGTACGTAGGAGCTGTTAGAAGTTTTAGATGTGTCAGAATGGAGTGGTTTTTTCCACATGTTGGTCTTTGCTGAAGCCTGAGAATGAAGAACAAGCTGCCTTTAAGTACAAAGTAGGCTTTGAGTTCAGAAGGACATGAAGTTCTGAGTGAGAGGAAGGGATGAAGCCAAAGAAAGTTGAAGAATCTGCAAGAAAAAATATCCTTCTTTCTGTTTCTTAATGCAGATGTCTCCCTGGTGCTGTCATACTTACTTTGATTTCTAGGGACAGTACTAATCAAACATTGTTGAAGTTATGGGAATCTGAAAATATCCTGACACCTCTGAAACTTTATCAAATGTGTTTGGAACAACATTTTAAAGTCTGAACATTTTGAGCCATGATAAATTAGCTAGCATTCATGTCTTCTATGTAATGTGTGTATCAGGAAATAGGCAAAGGATGTGGAAAAAATGTATAGTCCTTTCTCATCTCTTTGGGAAAAGCTGGCATATATTTTTTTTTAGACAGTGCACATGCAGCAGGAGCTCAGAAGCTCCCTGAGAGTCCTCTTTGGAATAATGGCCTAGGCTGGGATTTTTTAACAGTTTTCTCTTAAAAATGTGGCAGAGACTGTTACTGAAACAAAGAAGCAGGACATCAGCATCCTCAAAAAAAGTGTATTATTATTCTTCACGAGGAAGGTTGTCTGTAACCTCCTGGGTTTTTTTTTCTCTCACTCCATTTCAGCAGGTGGTGCTGGCTTGCTCAGGGACCATTTCAGTAGGTTATATACATTAGCAAAGTTCTAAAATACACCCTTGCACCATAGACTACCTAAAGTACAATAATCCTTTAATCTGTCCACTGCATGACATCTGGGCAGTTATTTGACATAATAATTCATGTTAATTTTGCATATCAGTACGTATCAGGGGAGAGAAGCACTGAAGTGGAGAGATGAGGATTTAGGAAAATGCCTGTAGGGCAGTGCCTTGGATCAGGGGAAAACTACCTGCATGTGACAGGTGACCAACCTGCCACTGATGTGTCTGTATAAAATATTTATATGGGAATAATATTATCCTGAGATAAGCACAAAACGGAACAGGAGGGGGAAGATAAACTACCAGGGTCCAAGTTCCAGAAGCACATGAATATTTACTTGATACCTCTTTATACCCTCCAGTCAGCACAACAGATGTAGCAATGTTTTAAGACATTATCATTCATTGAAAAAGGCAAAAAAATATAGTCTTTCCCTCCCTCCCAGCCCTGGTAATCTCAGATGTTTGCTGCGTGTGCCGAGGGGAAGGAGGTAGAGAGCCAAGCACTGGTAGGAGAAGAATGCAATTATTCCAAAGCCTCCTAATAGGCATCCACTTCTTCCTTCCAGCTTAGCTGCTCTGACCACAGTCTAGCGGCTCATGGGACATGGACCAGATTGAAAAAGTGGAAGCAGACAGATGGTTATTTGTAATCATAATGTAAATGTAAATCCTATAAAAATGTTTTCTTCTAAGGACGAGAAAGCTGTTGTATTGGAAAGCAGGATTAAGACATGGATATCTAGCCTAGAATAATTTTGACCCTGCCACCTTCCCTCCTACCCCATAAATGTTGAGGCTTTATCTGCGCTTCTTTAAAACAAATTGCTGGAGCCTCGGTCAAGGAAATTAATTCAGTTTCCATGTAATTCGCTGAGTTTATGGGTATCAGTTTGACCGAGGTCTGGATTTTGGTCTAAGCTGGCAGGTGCTGGTAAGCAGTTGCCTTGGTAGCAGGAACTTCTTTTTTCTTGTTTCTCCCTTGCTCTGGCAGGTGCATGGCCTGTGAGTGTTTATCTCAGCTCTGCCATTACTAGATGAGCTTGCTTTCCGTTATTATGCTCGTGGGTACCTGTAAATGGCCATACAGGACTTTGCATGCCTTAATGACCAATGTGACAGCTCACAGACATCTATCTTGTTTGAGCAGCATCAGCTTGTTCAAGCAACAAAGAGACTGATCAAACTTTAATTAACTTTTGTCTGCATCATCGTTGTAGTCTGTGTGTACAATTTAGCTGTCCTTCCCAGCTCTCTGGTCCCTTGGTGCCTTTTCAGACAGCGTAGGGTAGCCATCAAGAAGCTTTTGCCCTTCCAAGGCTTCCCTTATCAAAATGTGAGAATATGTGAGCTGCCATCATGTTGGCAGAAAGGAGCAGCTCCCCTCTGCGTCACTGCTGCCATTGGGACTGTGCAGCACAGTCCAGGATCCTGCTCTCTGAGGAGACCAGATCCACTATAGTCCCAGCATGGGCAGGCAGGACAGGTCAGGATGCAGGTGATCTTGCTCTTTGGTGTCCCCTGTTAAATGTAGGGTAACAGCCATGCAAGAACAAAAGGAGTTGCATAACTTGTGTTATAATTGGAATAAAGCCAAATACAGGGTGAGGAAGAGAAGCCTGATGGCAATGTTTTGCCACTTTTTCAAGTGCTAGTATTTGTTTCCTGTCAAAAGGGCTCTTAGGAGGGCAGGTTTCTCAAGTGAAAAAAAGCCTTTTGCTAGTGTGCGGAGAGAGCGATCTGCTGAGGCACACAGTAGTTATTTGGAAGTACTTGGCAATTGCAGATAATTGGCTGAGGAATATTCTGCAGCTCTCGACCATTTTTCTGTTTTCACAGATGATTGTGCCATTAGATATGGTGAATGCACTAAGCTGTCCTGCAAGTTTTCCATTTACTGTGCTAATAAGTGTGAATTCAACTTTCAATTGATGCTTCTTTCTTCTATAGCTTTCTGTGGCACTGGAGTGGGACAGCCGAGCTCACCAGCTCACACTTTGGTCTCCTCTGCACCCACCCTTCCTCTTCCTTACTCCTTCTGTTTTAGGGTGATGTTTGGATGTGCTAGGTTAGCTGTGCTGATCAGATTAATGTCTGTGTTTTGTATCATTGTTATACCGTATTTCCCCTCGACTCTCATGAGACCCCACTTGGAGTACTGTGTCCATCTCTGGAGCTGCTAACACAAGAAGGATATGGATCTGACGATCCAGAGGTGGACCACAAAGAAGATCAGAGGGCTGGAGCTGCTCTCTATGAAGACAGGCTGAGAGACTTGATGTCATTCAGTCTTCAGAAGAGAAGGCTCTGGGTACAGGATAACTGGAGAGGGACTTTGTAAAAAGGCATGTAGTAACAGGATGAGGGGGAGTGATTTTTAACTGGAAGAAGTTAGATTTAGATTAGACATTAAGAGGAAATTCTTTGCCATCAAGATGGTGAGGCACTGGAAGAGGTTGCCCAGATAACTTGTGGAAATGTCAACCCTGGAGGTATTCAAATCCAGGCTAGATGGGGCCTTGAGCAGTCTGGTCTAATAGGAGATATCCTTGCCCATGACAGGGGTGTTGGAACTATGTGATCTTTAAGGTCCTTTCCAATTCAAACCATTCTACTATTCTATGACTGTATTAAAAGCACTCAAACACGCGAATCATTGAATCATACGATGGTTGGGTTGAAAGGGACCTCCAAAGGTCATCTAATCCAACTCCCTCTACAGTCAACAGGGACACCCTCAACTAGATCAGGTGCCCAGAGCCCTGTTGAGCCTCACCTTGATATCTTCAGGAGTGGGGCCTCAACCACCTCCCTAGGCAACCTGTTCCAGTGTTCACAGCCTCACAGTAAAGAACTTGTTCCTAACATGCAATCTAAATCTGCTCTTCTGTAGCTTGAAGCCATTGCCACTCATCCTATCACTACAGGCCTTTGTAAACAGTTTCTCTCCATCCTTCTTGCAGGCCCCCTTCAGGTACTGGAAGGTCACTATTAGGTCTTCCCAGAGCCTTCTCTTCACCAGGCTGAATAGTAGCCTTCATCCTCTGCTCTTTAGCTTGTTTTTCTCTTTGCTTTTATTCTCTGCCTGGCTTTACCTGCCTTTTTAGGTTTATTCTCCCTAAATTTACAGTAGTTCTTGTCTTCCTTTCTAATGTAGGTTTGGAAGTTACCCGC
>WBNM01002561.1:0-12107 GCA_013399055.1 Ramphastos sulfuratus
CCATGCCTTTGCCAAAAGTCCCTTTCCATCTGTGCTAGAGTCCCTATTCAAATACTGGAAGGCTCCTATTAGGTGTCCCTACAGACTTCTCTTTCCCTAACTCTCTCCGTCTGTCTTCATAGCAGAAGTGCTACACCCCTCTGATCATCTTTGTGGCCTTCTCTGGACCCACTCTAACAATGTCACGTCCTTGTGTTGGGGGCTCCAGAACTAGGTCTGGGATTCCAGGTGGGGTCTCAGCAGAGGAGCAGAATCCCCTCCCTCACCTGCTGCCCACGCTGCCAGGACAGCAACCAAGGACATGGTTGATTCCTGTGCCAAGTGCACATTGTTGGCTCATGTTGAACTTCTCATCCAGCACCTCCATGTCCTTCATCTCAGGACTATGCTCCATCCATTTTCCAGCCAGCCTGGATTTGTGCTTCTGATTGTCCTGACACAGGTGCAGGACTTTTTATGAGTAAAGCAATGATGTTCAGACCCATGGAGAAAGGAACATAACACAAAACCTTCAGTTTGGAAACAGCATCACAAATACCCAAACGGTGTTGCAGCAGTGTCCCTGTGCTGTCTTTCTTTTCTCTTAACTCAACCAAGCTACTCAAACAAGGTACTTGTTTCTTCCAGCACTGGACCTAGTCATTTAACTTCATGCACTATGATCAGTTGCTTTATTCTTGCTGACAGGATTTTGTCACAGTCCAAGGAGCTCACTGGGTATGATGAAGCTGAAGAACCAGGTCAAAATATAAGATAGGGGAAAATAATGGATCCTTACTACATGCCTACTCATTTTTATTTTGAAATCTTACTCTAAAACATAAAACTGGAACAGTTTGCCCAAGGAGGTTGTGGATGTCCCCTTCCTGAAGGTGTCCAAGGCCAGGCTGGATGAGGCTTTGAGCAATCTGGTCTAGTGGAAGGTGTCCCTGCCCATGGCAGTGGGGTTGGAACTGGATGGTCTTGAAGCTCCTTTCCAATCCAAACAATTCTATGAATCCATATCTATGAGACTGAAGTGAAGGAGGGAAAAAAAAACTTTATTGTAATTTAAAGTCTCTTTAAAAGTAAATTTCAGCACTTGAGAAGCAACTAAAACTATTATTCTACAACAGAAAAAATGTAGGTGGAATCTTCACAATATTTGAATACTCACTTTAAAGAAGTCTTTTTTCGCTGGTCTTAAAGGTACATTTTGGGACCCCTGTTGATTTCTTCTGTGAAAGAATTCACAGAACAGAGAAAGCCACAAACTTCTCCCTCTTTTTTTTTTTTTTTCTTTTTTTCCCCCCAAACCCATCTCTTTCTGCTTTTGTTTGGGTGAACACCTGGCCTATAAAATTCAGAGAACCTTCCCTGGGGTGCTGTTTCTGTAGAGAGCTAACAAAACTTTAAGAAGTATCTATTTTTTGCCTCATTGGAGCTTACACAGCTTTATTTTCCACTTTTTTTCCATCTGTTTGTCTGGCTCAGCTGCGAGTGCTGGTGTGTTTAAAGCAAGCTCTATCACTTGTCGGCGAGAAGCCTGTAGTCAGCAGGCTCCTGCTTACTTCTGGCTGCCAACCCAACCAAAATATTCCAGAGGGAGGGAAACAGGAAGGAAGGAGGAGATGGAAAGGGAATATGAGAAGATTTCTCAAATTTTCACTTGTAATTATCAAAGATTCTCCAGGGATTAATGGAAGGTAGGGAATCATTTTTGTCATAGAATCATAGAATCAACCAGGTTGGAAGAGACTTCCAAGCTCATCCAGTCCAACCTATCACCCAGCCCTAGCCAATCAACTAGACCATGGCACTAAGTGCCTCATCCAGTCTTTTCTTGAACACCTCAAGGAACAGTGACTCCACCACCTTCCTGGGCAGCCAATTCCAATGCCAATCACTTTCTCTGTGAGGAGCTTCCTCCTAACATCCAGCCTAGACCTCCCCTGGTACAACTTGAGACTGTATCCCCTTATTCTGTGCTGGTTGCCTGGGAGAAGAGACCTCAACATCTCTCTTGGATTGAGGGGCACAGAACTCAGAACTCAAGGTGTGGCCTGACCAGTGCTGAGGACAGGGGAAGAATAATCTCCCTTGATCTACTGGCCACACTGTTTCTGATCCAGGCCAGGATGCCACTTGCTCTCCTGGCCACCTGGGCACACTGCTGGCTCATGTTCAGCTACTATCTACCAGCACCCCCAGGTCCCTTTCTGCCTGTCTGCTCTCCAGCCACTCTGTCCCCAGCCTGTAGTGCTGCTTGGGGTTGTTGTGGTCTTGAAGAGGACAGAGGGTGCCTGAACTAATTATTCTGAAAATATTGCTCAGGAATACCTCTAATGGCTTTTTAGCTGGGATGACAGATGCTTGAGATCTTGCTTTGCTGTCCATCCACATCAAGTTCCACTTCTCTTTTCCCCTATCATCCCTCATCTTTTGGTTACAACAGGCCTTCAGAAAGGAAAAGAGGAATGAAATACACACCTGCACGCACACACACAAAACATCAAAGCCCTCAACTCCTGCAAGGAGTGACAAACTCTTTAAATAGATTTTCAACATCAGTGCTTACATTTAGATGCATTTCTTAGTATTTTACTTAAGGAAAAGGAATTTAGATTGATTTGGAGATATTTATGTTTTAAATTCACTAACTTGCCTGTAGCAAGTGCTGCAGAAATAGACATGAAGAGTGACAATGAGCATTACCTTTGGACTGTCTCCCAGCCATTACAGCACATGAGCAGGTTAAATAAAAAGAAAGATAGGGCATTTTGTGTCAGCTAAAGAAGAAAATGGCAGCTGTTAGATGCTAACTCTTATCTACAGGCATAATACAACCACAGCAATGTAAATTTCCACACAACTGCCTGGTAGCTCAGTGATGGGTTTCATTTTGCTTGGGATTTTGATGCCACCCTTTCCAGTGTCTGCCTGCACTGCATTAAACAAAACCAAACCCTAACAGCTGTCATGTGCAATTCATTCTTCCTCTCAGCTTGTCCCTGAGGGCAGAATTGTGTGCACTGGAGTGTTTGCTTTTTGAGAGGCATCTTCTTTTTAAAATGTACATGTTTTGCTCCACTTGTAGTACAGCAAAGAAAGGCAAGGGAACGTTCCTTACGTGTGAGGGGAAGTGGAAGACTTCGGAAAGGCAACCAGATCTGGCCATGCACAACCCAACCAGATTTAGTAAATCTGGTCCATACATCACCCCAGCCCAAATGGGATTCCTAACACACTAATTCAGGGAAGGCATTTTAGGAAGTGGCTGATGAAAACAGTGACATGATCTTTCCAGCTGATCTGAAAGGCCAGCGTGAGAATAAACCAATGTTTTCCTCTACATAGTCCAACACTGGTTGCAGTCTGAGAAGCACGTAAAAAATTGCCTTTACACTGGCCAGAAGACTACAGAACATGCTTGGAGGAGTTTTTGTCATTAGTGTGTGTTCAGTGAAGAGGAAAACAATGAAGTGAAGACATTCCAGTGTGTTACCCTTGGCCACCTCCCTGGAGTACACATGATTGTAGAGTGAACTCAAGGGATCATCATTACACTCATCTGTCAGAAGCATGTGACAAGCACATGGGGAACTCAAAACTAGATAGAGTTTTAGAATTCTGAAACATATTAAGCTGGGATGGTGATATGCTTGAATAATTGTTTTTAAAAGATTATCTTTTAAAATAGAAATACACAGATCCCACCTAGATGGAGGAGGCTGAAGATCCTTTCTGCGTTAAAATTAAATTGTTCAATTACAAAACTGTTAGCTTTGAAAGCCTTGAGAATTGACTTCAGCAATTCCCTCTGTTCCTCAATTCCCTGTGTGCAGAACAGAAGCACTTTCTTCTTCCCTTCTGTGTCTGCACAGCACAAGAACAGTTTTTACACACACCAGCTGAGTGACAAGCTTTTTAAACACACAGCTGTGTAATCTTCCTCTCTGAATCAGGATCCATGAGGCACAGCAAATTTATTTGTATGTGTTATCAGTTTTTCTTCTAGGTATGATAATCTTTTCTGCTTCTTGTTTTTTGAACCCACTGCTCTCTTTGTCCAATCAATGTTCAACATACTGATAATTTATCATACTACTGGCTAGAAGCTTCTAAACAGAAATGTCATCATCATTAAATCATAAATTGGTTTAGCTTGGAAAGGATCTTCAAGATCACTTAATTCCAACACCCCTTCCATGGGTAGGGACATCTCTTGCTAGATCAGCTTGCTCAAGGACCCTGGCTTTGAAAACCTTTTGAATGCTTCATATACATTTTAACTACAATATCTTCAGATTTTGGATTGAAATTCTTGTCAAAAGAAGGGGAGCAATGAAGACACAACAAGGAGGGGGAAAAAAAAAAAAAAAAAAAAGCCCAGAAGGAATGATAAGATTATCCATATGGAAGACAAGGTATCTGGTTTGTTTTAGCTCCTTGCTTTGAAAGCTTTGTTACTCCATGCTACTTATTTTATTCTACTGATTTGGATTCATAAGCAAACATTTCTTGCAGAAGATGTGCCTACTTCTCAGTTTCATTCAGGTGAAAATAGGATGAAATTCCTCTCGAGCCCATCAGAGTCATGCTGCTGCTTCTCAGCCAGTCTGACTAACAGGAGCAGGTCAGTGCCTCGGAATCTGCTTTGCTGATAAAGAGCAACTGCTTTAGCAGCACTGCTTCTCCACTGTGCCACAGAGGATATACCTCATTCTCTTAAACATGGCTTAAAACAGCAAGGTATTATTGAGCTCTGGGGCCAGGCATGAACTGCTGCCATCTCCATTTCTTTATATGCCATTCCACAGATTACTTTTCAATAACCAGGCACAATAAGGCTCCTGACAGTTCCTAGCACATTTTTACCTTTACTTGTACCTCACCATCTGCCCTAACGATTTGCAGCTTTTGCAAGAGCACAGCATCTCCCACAAACTGCACTTCTCTCTCCTGCAAAGGCAGGATGTTATGTGGAAGTGACAAACCTACAGCTAGCACCCCTGAAATGTTAAGGACTGCCTCTTATGTTTTGTGCACTTCCTGTCCTTTACCTAGGATCATCAGTTCAGAAGCAAATGCACTCTTCCTAATCAGAGTGAAGGAAAGCTGTCAGTGACCTCCCTAAAGCACCTCAGCGGTGTTAGCATAAGGAGCCTCACATCATGCTTAAAGAGCTGCTTTGTTTCCCTCCTGGCCCCGCTCTGCCTAGATGAGTTTGCATACTGCTGTTCTAGCCTTTAAATCTCCATTTTGCCCCTGTTAGATGAGGATAGTATTTTTATATTTCACAGAACTGTCAAGAATTCGCTTTATTTAACTCGCTCATGACATTAGCATTATTTAACTTTTTTTTGCTAAAACTGCTGATTTTTATACATTACGTTTTTAGTCCTTTCCCCTGCAAAATATTTATCTGAGAAAGACATGCTCCATATTTTTCAATACAAAAAGAAAATGCCCTCTATTTATACAATCCAAAGCAGACACAGAAAAAAAAAGCATATCCTCTGGAGACTGATTACGCCTAAGCTGTCAGAACCTCCTGTCTGCATTTTGTTCTTTGTTAACAGCAGTAATGCCTCTTGTCAACATATTTACAGCAGTAATATAATTATTTCTGGGTTTAAGTATGGATACAGATAATTTCCTTCCATTTCCCACAAAGCTGGTCTGGGGGAGTGGTTGTGGGGAGGCAGAGCTTGCTCGAACCACAGACAACGAGCGGTCGGTTTGCTGAGACTACAAAAGTGCATCATGGACAAAGATATTGCTGTAACACCTCTGTGGATTTTTAACGTTCAGATAAGTGATGTTAAGATTTTATTGTACATCTCAGTTGTTAAAATTTGTCATATTACTGAAGAGGAGAAAAGGGGGAGGAAAAGGAAGAAAAAAAAATGATGTGTTTTATGAGTTTCAGCTCACTACTTGACACATCACTTCCCAGACAAGTGATAGCTGATGTATGTGTGCCAACTCAGGCGTGTTTTCAAAGTATCAGCTTCTCTGTTAAAGGCATATAGGAATGATCATGAAATTGCAGAATAGTAGAGGTTGGAAGGGACCTCCAGAGACCATCAAGTCTGACCTCCCTGCCAAGGCAGGTTCAGCTAAAGAAGGTCACATAGGAACACATCTATGTGGGTTTGTGTCGTGGATGGCCTAAATAGGCCAAAATAGGCTTATACATGTTCTGGCTTGCCAGGTATGTTTTTCTACTCTCCCTCCTTCTGTTGTGGAGAGAAGCAACCACAGGAAAGAGGACAAAGAACCTGGAACCACTGAGTCTAAGGACCCTGGCTTACCCAGACTTGTTTTGCTCTTGTTTACATCCTGTGGTAAACAAGGTACATACACTTGGTTCGTGCCTGCCCTGTGCAAGGCCTATGTTTTTCCTAAATTTGGGTAAAGTAAGGCTATGGCTTCACCTAATATGGTCAGGCGTGGCTAACTGCCATTCTGGTTGGCTATTCTGTGCCCAAAGGCCCATTAGTCTTGGGCTGTATTGATAGAAAGAGATGAGCAGGTAACACAACGTTCTCTGCTGTTGTATTTGCGCACGCTTGCTTGCTTGCCTGCTGCTGCCTGTTGCCATTGCTCTCTGCTTCTGGAAGTGTTCTGCCTCGCTGTCTTATTGCATCCTGAACTGCCTGAAAACTGCCTACCTTGAGTTTACCAGAAACAGGCTCTAAATGCCTCCATGCAATCAGCCTGCACAGCCAGCACGACCTCTGTGCTGAGACTGCACATTGCAAGACATCCTGCCTGCACCTTAAAGTCTCCTGCCAAGATGGTACACAGTTCATTCAGAGGAGTCAGGATAAGGTCAGAGATTGTCTGGCTCCTTTTCCTCAGCACTCTGTGAAGCTTGGGAAGAATCAGAAGCCTCAGAGGCTAAGATGACACCAACAGAACCCTCTGTTCTGACCCTACAGTCTGAAGCTGTAGCTAACCCCACAAGTCAGGAGATTAGTATTTGTGAGTAAGTACTTAGAGCCTCTTGTAATTCACTAATTGCCATCTGCCATAAGCAGGAAGGAGCTCCTTGAGTTCATCTAGTGGACACGCAGTACAACTGGCTGCAAGCAGTATACTGATTGCAGGAACCTGCTCTTTCAGTTCAATTAATGTTTCTAATTTGGCTAGTTATTTCTTAAACATTCTAGATCCTATGCTATCATCTNAAGACAGTCGGTGTCAGTCGGGCACAGCGTCTGGGGCTGTCTAGCAGCTTCTGGCTTCTCCTCTCTGCCAATTAATTTCACTAACCACTTTTTCTTCTAACCCTCCAGCCGATCCCCAAAATTCTCCTCACATGTAAGGCAAACCTTGGGGTAAGGTAAAAGGGTGGGGAGAAGGTGGAAGGGTGGTTGGGAGCCCCTCCTGGGTCTCTGATTTCTGGGAGGGGTGTTGTGTTTCTGTATTACCTTTACTTTGTATATTTCTGTAATTACTCGTGTATATAGTGTATATATCTGCTTGTACATTGTGCTGAGCTGTAAATAGAGCTTCATCTAAACTTCCAGCCAACTGAGTTCTAGCCTGGGTCATTTTACAAAGTGTGGGGGGAGGGTAACTCCCAAACCCTCACAAGTCCAGATCTGGAGAAGTTAATCTCGTCATGGAAAACCTTCCACAGCAGCAAAGCAGAACATCTTTGTCAGATGTGTGACAAAGGCACACCTGAGGAAATTACAGAAGCATGCATGTAGTCTGTAACACACCCAAGCGTGTTCATGCACCATGATCTGAAATGTGCAATGCAAAATCTCACATAAATTTAACCACATATTCCTCATTTCACCATAAACTCCTTCTGTAAGCATAAGGGATTATGGAACGTTTTTCCCCTCAAACTGACTTCAGATCAACCAGTCCTGTATCACAGAAAAGACATGGTTCAATGAGTAGCAATACAAAAGAAGAAAAGCCATTAAACTGAACAAAACAGACACACAAAACCCAAACTGCTTAGCTACCTGTTTAACCACAAAACTAGGCTGAGCCATGTCACTACATAACTGGTAAACCAATGTTTTCTGGTTCCTTTTACAGAGGCAGGAGCATTATAGGTAACAAAGAAATTAGGCAAATCCAAGTACACAGAAGGAACTTCACTAACCTGTATCTTTGTTCCTTCATGAGCAATGTAGAGGGGTATTGCCAAAATATGAATGGATTAAGTGATATAAAGCGGATGAAGTGAGATAAAACCAGATGAAACAGAACATTACATTTATCCAACCTTGCTCTCATATTGGTAAGCTTCTAATTGGGAAGGACTCCACAAAAAAACAACTCACCCATATCTCAAGAGTTGAGGATCTTCAGCCTGGAGAAGAGAAGGCTTCAAGAAGACCTTAGAGTAGCCTTCCAGTATCTGAAGGGGGCCTACAGGAAGGCTGGGGAGGGACTATTTATAAGGTCTTGTAATGACAGGACAAGGGGCAATGGGTTTAAACTGGCAGAGGGGAGATTTAGACTGGATGTTAGGAGGAAGTTCTTTCCAGTGAGGGTGGTGAGGCACTGGCACAGGTTGCCCAGGGAGGTTGTGGCTGCTCCCTCCCTGGAGGTGTTCAAGGCCAGGTTGGATGAGGCCTTGAGTAAGCTGTACTAGTGGGAGGTGTCCCTGCCTATGGCAGGGGGTTGGAACTAGATGAGCTTTGAGGTCCCTTCCAACGTTACCGTTCTATGATTCTATGATCCCCTCACTAAAAGAAAGACACTCAGGTACAGAAGAGGGCAATGAAGCTCATAAAGAATCTGGAGAACAGGTCTGAGGAGTAGCTGAGGGAGCAGGAGTTGTGTCCTCTAGAGAAAACAAGGCTGAGGTGACATTTTCTTGCTCTATACAAATACCTGAAAGGAGGTCAGATAGGTGTTGCTCTCTTCTCCCTAGTAACAAGTGATAGGATGAGAAGGAATGGCCTCAAGTTGCACTAGGGGAGGTTTAGGCTGGGTATCAGAAGAAATTCCTTCACTGAAAGGATTCTCAAATACTAGAACAGTCTCTTCAGGTCAGTGATTGAATCCCCATCCCTGAAGATGTTTCAGAGACACCTAGATGTGGTGCTTAGGGTCGTGGTTCAGCACCACACTTGATAGTCAGATAACAGTTGAACCTGATGATTTTAGAGGTCCTTTCCAAGCAACACAATTCTATGTTTCTATACTTAAGATTAAAAAAAACCAAAAAACCCCCACCCTCTTTAATTAATATATTCATACTGCTTATACAAAGATTTAAATGAAAAGTTGAACTGGAATAATTGTAATCAGGGGTGTTGTTTTTTTCCTTCTTCATGCAGTCTAGGGACAACCTCCTTTTATTTACTCACATTAAACCCAGTATTTTTCTAGAATAACCACAGGATTTTTCTTCCTGATTTCTATGACAACTTTTAATAATCTAAGACAAAAAATAAACACCTCCCATGCAGTCAATACTTAGGTCTCAGAAGAAAGCACAACGCTTTCAGAAGGGTTCATGGATTTTCAACACACAAAGTATGTGCCCAATATTATCTTCCCAACAGAATACTGCACCCAGCAGCTGTTTACAGATGAGATTCTTCAGTCCTCATCAGAAATTACAAATTAATTGGGAAAAAAAAAAAAAAAAAGTCAAAATGAACAAAAAGTTATTAAAAAGAAACAACTAAGCACTCCCAGGGAATCAGCAGGGAGCTTCAAATGACCACAAAAGGAATTAGCCATATGCTTGCTGCACAACACTGGGGAAATCTTTTTTGGCTTTGTCACCATATTTGTACCTTTGGTTTATTTTCAGCATGGGACTAAGCCAGACAAATTTCAGAAAAAATAAAAAGAAGGTCTGTTTTCCAGAAGTTTCTGATCCCACCTGCCCTGCCACACACCAGCCTTTTTATATCCTCCAATAACCAAGGTACAGTTAAGAACTAGGGATTTTATCTTGAGGAATGAGATGTTCTAACCTTGTCATGGAGATTTATCAAAAGTTGGGTAGTTTGTGAACCTGGGTTGCGATAAGACTTTTAAATAAACACAGATGTAATCTACATAGTTTGAGATTAGCTTGGATCTAAAGAGTGTTTCTTTCTATTTATAGCTTTGAAATATTTCTGTGTTTCAAATTGTACTAAAAAAAACTCCAGATAATTGTTTAAGGAGGTATTGACTTCAAAATGTGCAACCATCCCTGAGCTGCAACAGCATCATGTTCTACCTCAATTAACACTCCATTTTCCACTTGAACATAGGAACCTTCATTTTTCTTCTATAGTTCCTCACATTTTAACAGCCTATTATCATCCATTTCTGCAGAAGAATTTTTATGCTTTATAGTACATATACAAAAGAAAATTGGTCTGAATGTTTATCATGTACTGATTATCACCAAAAGGATCTGTGAAAAGAACAAGGATCAAGTCAAATGGAACATACTAAAGTACACTTGCTTTGTGATCTTTTCCTAAGTAGAGCACTTAGCCTGAAGTGTAAAACTTCAGATTTAAACTTTTTATAGATTCATAGAATGCTTTGTGCTGAAAGGAACCTTAAAGATCACCTAGTGCCAAGCACCCTGCCATGGGCAGGTTGCTCAAGGTGTCATCCAACCTGGCCTTGAACACCTCCAGAGAGGGGGCATCCATGAGCAACCTGTTCCAGTGTCTCAACACCTTCACTGCAATTAATTTCTTTCTAATATCTAGTCTAGATTTATGTGTCTTCTCAGCCTGTGCTTTTGCAGGCACTGAAATTCAAAGATCCACATGGGAACATGTGAACATACAAAAAGCAACTGATGAAGACTGACTCCACATGAACTCTATATAATCATAGAATCATAGAATGGTAAGGTTGGCAGCGACCTCAAGGATCATCTAGTTCCAACCCCCTGCTATAGGCAGGGACATCTTCCACTAGTCCTGCCTTTGCTTTTTTTTTCCCACTCCAATCATTATTTATTAACTTGGTGAAAGATTAATAGGTTCAAATATAGACCATAATATAAAATTTACCCAAAAAAATGCATGAACCATCTGAAGTTCTCTCAGTGCTTGATGCTATAAGGAATTAAAAAAACCCAAAAAACCTACAGAAGAACATGAACCCTAACCTACATTATGCAAAATTATGTAAATCAAGCAAAGAAGTAAAGAAAAATCATTCTGCAAATACAGCTCACATGTTATTACAAAGCAATTAAATCACTATATAACCCTCAGTAAAAATGGGGCAGCAGCTAATTAGAAATGCTAATGTTAAGGAATTTTAGACTTCACTCATATTTTTAACTGCTAATTGCTGCAATTAAAAAAAACCCAAGGAATTTGCTTTAATTTTCTTACCAAAGAGTTCAGAACTGAAACACATTTTGAAGCCATCACTTCTGAAGAGGAATGCTGAATCAGACTTTCAGCTGTGTGAAACACCATCTCGATTTCATTCATATTTGCTTGGGTTTTAAGGAGGCATCATCCCCTCTGGATAAAAAATAATAAAAACGAGGCCTGTACATCGTTAAATTGGACAAATCAAATTTCAAATGAGTAAGCAATTAATTAAAATTCAGGATTGCAATATTGCACAACTCATACAGTGTTATTGTACGAACAAGAAGAAATGAAAAAACGCTAATTAATGCCTAGTGAATAGAGAATAAGATGGAGAAAGGTCCATGTTACAAAAAAAAAAACAGAGCATGACTAGTGCAACAGCATGATGCAAACAGACTTTTCACAAGTATTATTAAGAAAATTTTGAATCTGATTTATAGGAATTAAGGGAAGGTGGAATTATTTTGTAGCTCCAGAATAGCCTCCAAGTAGCACACATCACATATCATGCATTATTAGCTAACCATAAGAATCATAGAATAATAGAATGATTTAGGTTGGAAGGGACCTCTAAAGGTCATGTAGTCCAACCCTCCCTGTAGTGAGCAAGGACATCCTCCATTAGATAAGGTTGCCCAGAGCCTTGTCAAGCCTGACCTTGAACATCAGGCTACAAGAGTTGGGGTTCAACAGCCTGGAGAAGAGAAGGCTTTGAGGAGACCTTAGAGTAGCCTTCCAGTATCTGAAGGGGGCTACAGGAAGGCTGGGGAGGGACTATTGACAAGGTCTTGTAAT
>WBNM01002562.1:0-27708 GCA_013399055.1 Ramphastos sulfuratus
AGCTTCTCAGCAACCAACACACCCAAGTGTCTCTCTTTGGAGCTGATCTTCACCTACTCTGCACCCAGCCTGGATTTGTGCCTGTTGGTTAGTCTGATACGCACGGATTATGGTGCTGAAAAGTGCTCTGTATTGAAGGCATCCGTGGCTGGTGCCACGCTTTGCTAGGCAGCTTGTAGTGTGGACTCTCTAGAAGCAGACCTTCGTCAAGCTCAGTCTGTGCACGAGAGCTGGTGTGGAGTCCTCAGTGCAGGTGACTCACCAGGAGTGTGCACAAATGTGTCTATTGCATCTGTGCAAACTAGCCTCAGTTGCTTGCTAGCTAACCAGTCTACCAACAAGCATCCTAATGGGATGTCCCACAAAGGGAAGATTTAGCAGGATGGAATATTCTAATCTGTTTCACCCTGGCAGGAATGACCCTGTCAGAGGCACAGCATCAAGATGTGACCTCTCTGCTTTGAACCAGGGCTCCAGGTTGCTTCCTTCACGGCCGTGACTCACTGCATACAGTGTCCCAGTGCCTCTGCAGCCACGTGGTGGCTGCCTGCTTGGGACAGGATTAGCCAGCCACAGGTGGCACCACCTGCTGTGGAGCTGTCCTGCCTGGGTTTGCTCTGTTCACGTCTCCTAGGCATCGCAGAGCCTGGTCACTTGCCGAAGGGGAAGTGGCCAAGGGGACAATAGGCTCCTTGTAGTTTTTCAACAGTATCACTTGACTTGGCCATTGACTGACATTTGGCACAGCAAGCTGGGCTGGGTGCAAGTGCTGTGAGCAGTTGGCTGTGCCTCTCCAGAAAGGTGGCAGCAGGAGTTACAGGTTTGCGTTGCTCTGTCCCATGCAGTGCAGCTTTCTCTTTGCCACAAAAATCCACCCTTTGTACAGCAATGTGAATCGACTGCAAGTTGTCACAGCTGCTACAGGTCACTGCTATATGTTACAGCTTTGTTGCTCTTCTTTCCTCCTTGTGCTTTCCACTCATTTGGGTGAAGTATGTCAGTGTGCTGCCTGCAGAAGAGCCTAGAAGAGAAGACTCTTGGGGGGACCTTAGAGCTGCCTGCCAGTCCCTGAAAGGATGCTCCAGGAAGTCTGCAGAGGGACTTTTCATGAGTGTGTCCTAGATACAGGACAAGGGGGAATGGTTTGAAGCTGAGAAGAGCAGGGTTAGACTGGATCTTGAGAAGAAGTTCTTCAGTGTGAGGGTGGTGAGACTCTGGAATAGGCTGCCCAGGGAGGTCGTGTCTGCCTCCTGCCTGGGGATGTTGAAGGCCAGGTTGGATGAGGCCTTGAGCAGCCAAGTCTAGCTGAGAGGTGTCCCTGCCCACAGTGGGGAGGTTGGAGTAGATGATCTCTGAGGTCCCTTCCAACCTGAGCCATTCTAGGATTCTGAGACAAAGATGCTACACCCTAAATATGCTGCCTTGAGCCCTTTGCCTCTAGCCTAAGGATTGAAGCTAGAGAAGCTACTTATTGACAAAGTCACCAAGTCCTACTGTCATTGATCACCACAAGTCTGGGGACCATTTCGAGCAAGGGAACTGGATGTGGAGTCCAGCACTCCTAGGCTGCATTTCCAGAATCTACAGCTCTGATGTCATGGAATCACAGAATCATAGATTAAAAAATCATAGAATCACCTGGTTGGAAAACAGCTTAAGATCACTTAGTCCAACCATAACCTAACATCTCCATGCACACAACTGGTAGACCATGTCCCTAAGCTCCTCATCCAAACATATTTTAAACACCTCAGGGGCTGGTGACTCCACCACTGCCCTGGGCAGCCTGTTACAGTGCTCAGTGCCCCTTTTGGTGAAGACATTTTTCCTAACATCCAAGCTAAACCTCCCTGGCACAATTTCAGGCCATTCCCTCTGATTCTATCACTTGATACTAGGGTGAAGAGACTGATACCCACTTCACTCCAACCTTGTTTGAGGTAGCTGTAGAGAGCAATGAGGTCTCTCCTCAGCCTCCTTGTCTCCAGGCTGAACAACCTCAGCACCCTTGTGTGGATCCACCCTGCCTCGTAGGGTTGTGTGTGTTTCTAAGTGGCAGAGCAGCTCCCTAACCATTTCCTCTTGGATCATGGGAGCTTCATTCTGCTCCCCATCTCCTCCTTCTGGCACAGAGGGCTGGGTGCTCAGGGCACAGCCAATCTTGCCATTATAAACCAAGGTAAAGAAGGCATTAAGAATTTCAGCCTTATCCTGATCCTTTGCCACTATGGTTTCTCTGCACTGAGTAAAGGCTGGAGGTTCTCCTTGGCTCCCTTTTCATTGTTTATGTATTTATAGAAGCATTTTGTATTTTTTTCTCACAGTATTGGACAAATTTCTAGTTGGGCTCCCTGCATGACCCCTCTTTATGCTTATAGTACCCCCACGTTGCCTGCCCCTCCTCTCAAAGACTTTCCTCTTGAGAACCAACCCAAGTTCTCTGTTCAGCCAGGCTGGCTTTCTTCCCCTCTGGCTCATCTTCCAACACATGGGGATGGCCCTTTTTTGCCCCTCCAGGATTTCCTTTTTGAAGACTATCCAACCTTCCTAGGCTCATTAGCATCTTCTGTGATCTTCTATCATTAGCATCTTCTGTGATCACAGAATTACAGAATTGTTTTTGTTGGAGAAGGCCTTTAAGATGATAGATAGGAACTGCTTACAGCATTTATAAAACATAAATCCCACGTGGAGGCTAATCCAACATCTCAGAAGCTTCGTTACAAAGCTCACCTCTACAGGTCAGTTTCTGTACCTTCTTCCTCTCAATCCCTCAAAGCATGGGGGAGATAGGAGCCCCCTAAGCAGATCCCATGAATCCTACATCCTACCCACCTGGGTGCTCTGCAGCAGGATCTTGGAGTTGAGTGGACTGCCAGGGGAAACTTTAATTCTTTGTGATCCCTGTTTCATGCTGCCCATGCTGCATGCTGGTTTCCTGGTCTGCTCTACCTTCTGTAGAGCTGGCTTTAATACCAAATGAAGTAATTTCAGAATCAAGGTGGATGTGCCATCCTATGCTTCCATGTGAGACAGATCACTACAAGAGCTACCTCTCTCCTCAGGTCACACCAAACTATAAGCAGTGTCAGACAGGCAGGAGGCAGCCACAGCCACCCTGGGCAACCTATTTCAGAGTCTCATCACCCTCATACTGAAGAACTCCTCCTTAAGATGGCCAGGAACGTGTAGCTAGACAACAAAACAAAGCAAAAATGTCTGTCTTGTTGCATGACTGATCCCGTTGCTTCTCTTGTGCCATCCCACAATGCCATTTGCTTGGCAGAAGGGCCCACACAAGAAGGTCCATAGGTGAGGTACTGAGTACAAACATCTGAGAGCTCGGTTCAGCTGCAGGGAACTGAAAAGCAGGCATCCCACAGCCTTCACCTGCAACAGGACAGGCTGCTGCATTTACCCATATTCAAAACTCCAGAATTCATCTTAAGTTAAATGAAAAGTTAAAAGACTTGCACCCTAGAGCCATGAAATGACAAGAGTATCTGATGTCTGTGCACACACTGATAGAGATAGGAGTTTTGTATCTGGTCTAAGGTAAGCAAGGGTTGGAAATTTTTGGAGGATAATGTAAGTTTGTTTGCAAATTCCAGAGAGTCCTAAAATGCTGAATATGAAGAATTCATTGTGACACCAAAGTCCGTGTCAGGATGAGCAATATGGCTGGCAGTGCCTCACGCAGCCCAGAAGGTAGCCCTGTGCTGGGTTGGTTCCACAGGAGTTTGGGCAGCAGGGCAAGAGAGAGGATTCTGCCCCTTGACTCTGCTCTGCTGAGACTGCACCTCAAACACTGTGTCCAGTTCTGGTGTCCTCAGCATAAGAAGAACACAGAGCTGGTGGAGAGAGTGCAGAGGAGGCCACAAAGATGATCCAAGGGCTGTAGCATCTCTGCTATGAGGACAGGCTGAAGGAGCTGGGGCTGTACAGCCTGGAGAAGACAAGACTCTGGGGCAGCTTAGAGCTGCCTTCCAATAGCTGAAGGGATCCTCCAGGAAGGCTGCAGAGGGAATTTTCCTGAGGGTGTCTAGAGATAGGACAAGGGGGAATGGTTTGAAGCTGAGGAAGAGTAGGGTTAGACTGGATCTTAGGAAGAAGTTCTTCAGTGTGCGGGTGGTGAGACTCTGGAATAGGCTGCCCAGGGAGGCTGTGGGTGCCTCCTGCCTAGGGGTGTTGAAGGCCAGGTTGGATGAGGCCTTGAGTATCTGAGTCTAGTTGAGAGGTGTCCCTGCCTGTGGCAGGGAGGTTGGAGCAGGTATCTCTGAGGTCCCTTCCAACCTGAGCCATTCTAGGATTCTGGGACAAGTATGAGAACTGGTAAATCCCAAGAGAAGAAACTGAAATACTTGAACCAAGGACTACAAATCTTGTCACTACTTACATTAATTTGCACTAGTAAGTAATCTGAGTAATCTGAATAACCAGCATTGAGCTGGACAGAGTTGCTTGGCATGACAGCATGTGAAGGCATAGGAACGTTGGGGTAATGGCTACAGAAAGGAGAGTTCTGCAGCCTGGGACAAACAGGCTGCTAGACAGCTGGAGGCTGTGGGCCAACAGTTAGTTTTGTCTGTTGTTCTTCAGAGAAGACAAATGTCTCTCCCGCTAGTATTTTTCTCTTTTCATATCCAGACATTTGGTACCACACAACATAAAGTGCTATTCAGAACAGGCTCTCTTTGAGCAAGAGATAAAGTAAATGCCAAGCCAAAGATGCTGCAGCCATGCAGACATCTTCAGATCAGAAAGACAGCATGGGGCCAGAGGCAAGACAGTCTGTCTCGTCTTCCCACCACATGACATCCAGAGAAGTGAATGAACCTCAGCATTTTGATGTCACCAGGTTTGCAGCATTTTCTGCGGGATTTGCTCTCAGGGAATGAAGAAAACTGAGCAACAGTCCCCCAGGATGAAGCTATCTCTGGGCTCATGCAAATGAGCCTGCTAAATACATCAAAATATCCTTGTGTTTACACAGGATCATGGGATGTTAGGGGTTGGAAGAGACTTCCATATATCATTGAGACCAAGCCCTGTGCTAGAGCAGGACCATAGAATCTAGTACAGGTCACACAGGAACACATCCAGACAGGGCTTGAAAGTCTCCAGAGAAGGAGGCTCCACAGCCTCTCTGGGCAGCCTGTTCCAGTGCTCTGTGACCCTTACATTAAAGAAGTTCTTCCTCACGTTGCGCTGGAGCTTCCTGTGCCGTAGTTCATACCCATTGGCCCTCGTCCTATCACAGGGCACAACTGAGAAGAGTTTGTCCCCTCCTTCTTGACCCCCAGCCCTCAGATATTTATAAACATTGATTAGATCCCCTCTCAGTCTTCTCTTCACCAGACCAAAAAGCCCTAGGTCCTTCAGAGTCTCCTCATAAGGCAGTGCTCCAGACCACTAACAATCTTCGTAGCCCTCTGTTGGACTCTTTCCAGCAGATCTCTGTCCCTCTTGAACTGGTGAGCCCAAGACTGAAGACAATATTTCAGGTGAGGTCTCATCAGGGCAGAGTAGAGGGGGACTTGCAGGGAGTACAGCAGATGCAGGCACTATAGCAAACTCCATGGAATCAAAGGGGGATGTTTGGATGAAATATGTTTCAGTTGACTCACTTGAACTCAAACTGATCCCAAGTACTGTCTAAGGTATAGACTCTCAAGAATCCTGGAATGGCTCAGATTGGAAGGGACCTCAGAGCTCACCCACCTCACAACCACCTCCCCTTAGGTCATAGAGAGCAATGAAGTCTCCCCTCTGCTTTCTTACCTAGGTGCTCAGATGCCAGCAACCATTCTGTATTTGTGTGTTCCCCTAAAACCTGCAAACTAGCAGAGTGGGGAGTGTTCACTGCCCTTCCCTGCCACAGCCCTAAGAATTGGTTTATGCCCTCATCACTGAGATGGCAACCCCAGGATGGGACAGGATTGTCCTTTTGCTAAGGACAAAATCACCCCCAGGATGAACTGGTACCAGCTGCCCAACCAGTGCTCAGCAAGACCCACCCAGGAGTGCTAGGCAGTCACTGAAGAGCACAGTGCTCATCTGAAATTAAGGAGCTGATTGATACGTGATGATACACCCAGTCATTAAGAGTGGAGACATTCGGCGTAATGCCTTGTAAGCAGCTGTTTGTCACTTCCAGATGCTTGTGCTTACAGCTAGTTACTGAGCTTGGAGTTCAGATGTAATTAACGTCCTTACCCCGTTGGCATTCTGCTTGCTTTCATTCTGTTGAAGCATCACATTGTAAAGCAGACAGCAATGAAAGAAATGTCCAGTCTCAAATGGTTTCAATGTACTCATCAAACAAGCTGAGAGGGGTTTTAATTAATCACTTTTAAACTTGTGTATGGGATTAGCTGACAGAGCTGCACAGTATCACTGCCAGAAGTCCCAGCTCTGTTAACAACTGTTGCTGAAATCAGAAGGAAAAAGAGTCTTCAGCACAGTGACCAGGCTGAAATGTGTATTTACAGCTGCCAATGTTCTCATTGAGGATACAAACAGAACGGAAGGGCATCCTGTGACTGTGTGTGCTGCATTAAGATACCTTACAATAGAAAAATGCAGGACCCTGCAGCTGAGTCAGGCTAGCCTTAGGTACAAATCCAGGCAGGGTGCGGAGTGGGTTGAGAGCAGCTTTGAAGAAAGAGACTTGGAGGTATCGGTTGCTGAGAAGCTCCACATGAGCCAGCAGTGCCCTCATGCAGCCCAGAAGGCAGCCCTGTGCTGGGCTGCAGCCAGAGGAATGTGGCCAGCAGGGCAAGAGAGGGGATTCTGCCCCTTGACTCTGCTCTGCTGAGACCTCACTTCCAATCCTGCCTCCAGATCTGGTGTCCCCAGCATAAGAAGGGCACAGAACTGTTGGAGAGAGTGCAGAGGAGGCCACAAAGATGATGCAAGGGCTGGAGCACCTCTGCTAAGAGGACAGGCTGAGGGAGCTGGGGTTGTTTAGTCTGCAGAAAAGAAGACTTTGGGGGGACCTTAGAGCTGCCTTCCAATAGCTGAAGGGATCTTCCAGGAAGGCTACAGAGGGAATTTTCCTGAGAGTATCTAGAGACAGGACAAGGGGGAATGGTTTGAAGCTGAGGGAGAGCAGGGTTAGACTGGAGCTTAGGAAGAAGTTCTTCAGTGTGAGGGTGGTGAGACTCTGGAATAGGCTGCCCAGGGAGGTTGTGTCTGCCTCCTGCCTAGGGGTGTTGAAGGCCAGGTTGGATGAGGCCTTGAGCAGCCAAGTCTAGCTGAGAGGTGTGTCTGCCCACAGTGGGGAGGTTGGAGGAGATGATCTCTGAGGTCTCTTTCAGCCTGAGCTATTCTATGGTTCTGTGAAATTCTCTGGTGTCTGCGGTGGTACAGCTAATGAAGTTGATAGGCAGAAACAGTATCACCCAAACTCGGGGTCCATGGACCTCATGTTCCCTTGCTAGGTTTGATAGCAAAATGGCTTAAAGCCCCCATATGCCACCTTCCCAGACAGCTTGGCAGAGGGGCAGGTCAGCTTGATCTGGTTCATTCCTTTCTCCTTGATCTTTCCCTTTTCCTTGATCTTCAAGGCTACACAGGAAGCCTTTGAAGCAGTGCAAACAAGGGCAAAAGCTGCTGCCTTAGGTTTAGATCCTCACAAATTACATCCATCTTTTACCGAGCTCAAGATGTGCTGTTGAACAACAGACACAGGTACTAAAGACTCATTAAGGACCTCTTCTCCTGCACCCAATTGACTGCATCCAGGTTTTAAAAGGTTGGTCATGATTTAGCCAGTCTGCATCTCTAGAACCTCTCAGAAGCAGACATTTAGCCTGGTAGCCTTAATACTCCTTAGAGATTCCAGCCATATGGCTCCTGAGCACTTTCAAATGTGCTTCAGATTCAATCTGCAGAGAAAAAAAGATCCAAATTATTCCTTTCTCCAGGAAAATATATTACAGTATTAGCTGCACTCCCGGAGTCATTTCATCTCTCTTTGAACTTGCTTCTTAAAGTAGGACAAATGGACTGTAAAGGAACAGGACTACCTTTGATTTCCATTCATCTCAAAAGGCAAATTTCAAATGCTGCATGGCATTTTCTGGCATAACTAATATAGCAAACGAAGATTTCTTCCTGCATTCCTCTGAAGAGTTTATTGTAACTGCCAGGTGCTAATTTGAACAAGGATTAGGCCAGCAGCATCACAGTAGAATTTCAGAAGTCTGGGTGGGAGATTCTGAATTATGGTTTGTGATCTATAAATTTTTTTTATAGACTATGATTTACAATCTGAGGCTGTTATCACAGAACCATAGAATGGGTCAGGCTGGAAGGGATCTCAGAGATCATCTGCTCCAACCTCCCCACCATGGGCAGGGACACCTCTCAACTAGACTCAGCTGCTCAAGGCCTCATCCAGCCTGGCCTTCAACACCCCCAGGCAGGAGGCAGCCACAGCCTCCCTGGGCAGCCTATTCCAGAGTCTCACCAGCTTCCTACTGAAGATACATCTTTTCAGGAACAAAAAAGAATGGGAAAATGAAACCCACTCGGTGTTGGTTACAGTGAGATCTATCAGGGCAGTGCTGAACGTTTTTGGGAATCCCAGACAATGGCATATCAAGTGCTGCTTATGCTGGCTGGGTAGGAAAAACGTGCAACCTACAGAGGCCAGCTTAAGGCAGCATTATCAGCAGCTGCTTTTCAGTCTGAGACAGAAAGTGCTTTTTAAGGAGGGCTGTTGGGAATTCTCTCCCAACTAAGTGAACCCACAGCAGCACGCTGATGATGACTGAGTAAATGGAGATGAAGGGGGAAAGTTCAATGGGTCCCAGAGGAGTTGTCATATTTCTTTCCAGGGTTTTTTGGGCAGAAGTATATGTCTGAGCTGTTTGTGATGCCTTCATAATGGCTATGGCCCTCGTGAGACCTGGCATGCATGCGTTGCTCCAGTGTTTTGTGTGTGCAATGGGTTCAACACACTTTGGGCTCAGAGGCTGCACCTCTGCTGATCACACAGGGCTAAGCCTTGGCAGCTGGCAAATTGGTACCATGATGCTTGGGCCAGTTGTTGCCCTTCTAGACAATATGTGGGCATGGAAACCCTTGCCTGTGTTGGAAGGTGGAATAGGATGGGTGGGACCTGTGTTGAGCTCATTTGTGTGAGGGCATAACTGGCCCTGTGCTGTCTTGTTTCATGACAAAAGCATGGCCAGTGTGTACAGGCTGCAAAGCTGAGCTAGGATGCTTTTTTGCTGCTCTGCAAGGCTCCTGTCTGCCTTGTGCAGTAGGGGATGTCCTGAACAGTTGTATAAAATCTTTGGATTTTCCTGGGACAGAAACAGAAACGGGGAGGATTTGCATAAAGGATATTTCAGGATTTATAACTTCCTCTCAACAGTTCTTGTTGAGGGCTCTGCCAGCATCCTGTGTTGCTCTTGCATACAAGATGCTGCACAGTTACTGCAGCAATGCAGAATCACTGCTTTGACGCAACTTCAGCAGAAACTTTACTTACAGCTCACAGTCCAAGGATGTTCAGACCCAACCACAGATGACAGTGAGATCCAGATCATGCCCTTTTTGTGTCATAATCCACCCCTCCCGTTCAGGACAGGCTTTCTCTGACCCCATTTGATTATTGTCAGTTTATAATTCCTTTTTCAGAATACTGAATTTCTACCTGCAGTGGAGGCAGCTTGACAGCACAGAGATCTGTCACAGGGGCACACGTGCTGTGAATGCCACTGGAGGCAAGTCAGCCCTTTCAAAGACATTTTAAACCCATCATCTCCACAGCTTGTGTGACCATTTGTTAGAAACAAATGGCAGTTAGGGCGGCTGGAAACCGGGAGGAGCCATTAGGTGGATCTAAACTATGTGTCATCTGTTTGGTGCTGTATCCTCTTACCCACTGTCTCTTCTGAGAATGCCATTCCCCGGAGATTTGTCAGATCAGAGGGAAAGAGGAGACCCATCTGCACCCTCCTAATTTGCCAGTCAGCAACAGATTATCTCCTACAAAGGGATGAGGATGATGGGCTGAGGGCAGCTAAGTGCATATACAGTAGTGAAAGCACCAGTGCCACCAGCTGATGTGACTGCTGGGGAGGGGACTTTTTAAGCAGGCAGACAAAGAAGGATGAGATTGTTGGGTAAGTCACAGCAGACTACTTGGCGTTGCCATCAGATCAATGGGCTCAGGCTGGTCTGGCCATTTCCTTTCTGGGCAGGGATCTCCAGGAGCAGGAGGAGTTGGTGGGTGTCCACCACTCACAGCCCCTCTGTTTGCTTTGGGCTAAAAATACTCTGCAAACTTCGGTTTTATTTTCCATTCCTAACAGCTGAGCCCTGCTCTGTAGGGAATGAATGCCTTATCCCACTGTGAAAACATCCAAACAGGTGGAAAGGACAAGGGAGGGGAGAAAGGGAGGAGGGAGAGTCTGCTTTGAGACAGAAATCCTGTTTCCTTTCTAAAAACAGAGTGAAGGTCCTGTAGGTTATTTTAAAACTAAAATTTGTATTCCCATTCTCATCTGTTTGCTTCTGTGAAAGAGCTTTGTGCTGGGAGACATCAGGAAGGACACAGTTGTGGAGACACTGCTAGAGGAAAGAGAAAATACTCAGCACTCTGCTGCTGCTTGAGTGAGACCCAAGGATTCCGCCAACAAACTACATTTTTCACCTGTAATTTCTGTCCTGCCAGCTGGAGTCTCCCATTCAGCTCTACCAAAGTGCTTTCTTTTCTCTTATTCTAAGAAAGCTCTTGATGAGAACTACCCCAGTCTGGAGACAGCTCTGCCACAGTGCTGAGTAGTGGTGCTGGTTCTAGAGCCACCCCCGTGCCTCTCAGCACAGCAAAGGCTATCAAACAGGCTGAACTGTGCTAAATGTTGTGTTTGCTATTTTCCAGTAGGGAAATGTTTTCCATTGAGAAGCATGATCCTGCCTGGTAGGGCTTTCTTCATCCAAATCCTGTCTGGATTGCAAGTAATTCTGCAAAGGCAAGGGCTAATGCCCTAATCCATTCTGGTACTGTATGTCTTTAGAGAAGCTTTTTTAGAAAAGAAAAACAAGGAAAAGGGTGCAGAGATTTGTGCTGTACAGAATGTAATCAATAAAGTTATTCAAACTTGGACACAAAAGCACTCACACACATCATTAGGGCAGAAACTTTAATCCACTGAGGTTTATAAATGAGGAATTTCTTAAGTAGCACCTGAGATATTTTTTTTTCCTCTTCCCCCACTCCAAGATTCTGGAGCTTTGTGAATCGTAAATCTTGCCAAAAATAAAACCCTTTTGTAAATACATATTGAGGAGGAAAAGTAAAAAAAGGGGAGTAAAGGGAAGCCAAGCCAAAATCTGATAAACAGCCTCAAGATTTCATCCTTTTCAGGGATCACTGATTATCACCCCAAACTCTCCCCTAGGTGGTGGAAGTTGGTGAATAATCATAAAGAGGGAGGAGGAAAAGTGGTGCTGGTGAGAAGGGCAAAGCCACCCTGGTTTCACCTTTCCTGCACCTCAGCCTTTGGGTTTGAATTCCTCTAGATGTGCTTCCTGCCATTCCTACTGTGTCTGCTTATCACCTATACAAGGGCTGACTGCACATCCCACCTGCCTCTGCTGATCAACAGGCTAGGACTGTGTGAGCCCTGGGTTTGCCTTGCCTGTTGACAGCAGATTTCCATCCTGCAGGAAAGGCAACCAAGCCAGAGGAGGGTCAATGGCATGAAACCATGGGCATTCTTCCTCAGGCAGGTGGGCACAGCCTGCATTGTGCCCTTACAGGTGCAACCCCCAGCTGGAGTGCCCCAGAGGCACCCGTACAGGGCTGCTCTCAGTTTAGGAACACAGTTTAGGTGAGTGATGAGTTGGTCACCAGCATAGCCTCAAGATTCTGCCTCTGCAGCCCTGCAGACAAAGCCACAGGTTAGGTGTGAGCCTCATGAGTCCCCACAGCTGCTTTACAGCCTTTGGCATAAAGATGGCCTGGAAGAACATTCTAGAAGTACGTTCCAGGCTGAGGTGGTTCAGTGACTAGCACTGGTGCGCAGATGTCTGGCAATGCTCTTGGCTGAGAAGTTTGGCCACAAAAAAGCCCTTCAGATGTGACAGTTCACCTGACACCAGATATGAGTTTTCCCAGTGAAGAGAGGCAGGGATCTGATGGAGAGAGCCCAGTGGAGAGCTACAAGGATGACTGGGGGACTTGAACATCTCTGCTATGAAGAAAGACTGAGACACCTGGGGCTGGTTAGTCTGGAGAGGAGAAGGCTGAGAGGGGATCTGATCAATGTCCATAAATATCTGAGGGGTGGGTCCCAAGATGAAGATACCAGGCTCTTTGTGCTGGTGCCCAGTGATAGGACACAGAGGACCAGGAGGTTCTATGTCAACGTGAGGAGACACTTCTTTATGGTGAGGGTGCCAGAGCCCTGGAGCAGGCTGCCCAGAGAGGCTGTGGAGTCTCCTCCAGAAACACTGAAAACCCCACCTGGATGTGTTCCTGTGTGACCTGCTCCTAGCAGGGGGTTGGAACTAGGTGATCTTTAAGGTCTCTTCCAATCCAAACCATTCTATGATTCTACAACTCTGTAAGAGCAGTTTCGCTAAAGGCCATTAAAATGGACTCAAGCCCATCAAGAAAAGAACAGGCAGAACAATTTAGATGCACACAAGTGTGTGGGGCCAGATGGGCTGCACTCAAGGGTGCTGCAGGAGCTGGCAGATGTGCTCGCCAAGCTACTTTCCATAATTTACCACAAGTCCTGGCTAACTGGGGAGATGCCAATGGACTGGGGGGTAGCAAATGTAACACCTATCTACAAGAAGGGCAGAAAGGAAGATCTGAGAAACTATAGACCTGTCAGTCTGACCTCAGTACCAGGGAAGGTCATGGAGCAGGTCATCTCAAATGCCATCATACGTCATATGGACAACAACCAGGGGATCAGGCCAAGTCAGCATGGATTTATGAGGGGCAGGTCCTGCCTGACCAACCTGCCTTACCTGCCTGATCACCTGGCTACTGGATGAGGGAAGGGCCGTCGATGTTGTATTCCTAGACTTTTGAAAAGCCTTGGATACTATTCCCCACAAGATTCTTGTAGACAAATTGGCTGCTCATGGCTTGGATGAGCACACTGTCTCCTGAATAAAGCACTGGCTGGACGGGAGAGCCCAGAGAGTAGTGGTCAGTGGAGTTAAATCCAGTTGGCTACCGGTCACTAGTGTTCCTCAGGGATCTGTATTGGGACCACTTCTTTTTAACATCTTTATTGATGACCTTGATTCAGGCATAGAGAGTATCATCAGTAAGCTTGCAGATGACACCAAGTTAGGTGGCAGTGTTGATTTGAATGACGATAGAGAGGCTCTTCAGAGGGACTTGGATAGGCTAGACCAATGGGCCAACATTAATGGGGTGAGTTTCAAGAAGGCCCAAATGCATACTGCACTTGGGCCACAACAACCCCAAGCAATGTTACAGGCTTGGGGCAGTGTGGCTGGAGAGCTGCCTGGCAGAGAGAGATCTGGGAGTTGTAATAGACAGGCAGCTGAATATGAGCCAGCAGTGTGCTCAGGTGGCCAAGAAAGCCAATGGCATCCTGGCTTGTATTAAAAATGCCATGGCAAGCAGGAGTAGGGAAGTGATTGTCCCCTTGGACTTGGCTTTGGTGAGGCCGCACCTCGAGTACTGTGTTCAGCTTTGGGCACTGCAATACAAGAGAGATGTGGAGCAGGTCCAGAGGAGGGCACCGAAGCTGGGGAAGGGCCTGAAGAATAAATCTTACAAGGAGTGACTGAGGGAGCTGGGGCTGTTCAGCTCGAAAAAGAGAAGGCTGAGAGGAGACCTCATTGCTCTCTACAACTACCTGAAGGTACATTGTGGTAAGACTGGTGCTGGGTGTTCTCACAGGTAGTTGGAGACAGAACAAGGGGGAATGGCCTTAAGCTGAGACTGGGTAGGTTTAGATTGGACATTAGGAAAAAGTTTTTCATGGAGAGAGTGGTCAGGCACTGGCATGAGCTGCCCAGGGAGGTGGTTGAGTCACCGACCCTGGATGTGTTTAAGGGTCGTTTGGATGTGGTGCTTGGGAATATGGTTTAAGGTGTATCTTGTAGAGTAGAGTTATAGGTTGGACTTGGTGATCCTGGGGGTCTTTTCCAACCTGGATTTTTCTGTGATTCTGTGAACTGTTCGGTTGTGTCACCACCACCAGGATAGTGTCAACTTTATCCCGATGGAAAACGAACTAAAATAGTGAAAACACTGTGATGAGAGGGCTGATGTTGTAGAAGGCCCTCATGAAGGAGAAGTAAAGGAAATGCAGGATGGTCACAGCTTGGTTTAATCATTCAGGGACAAACCAGAAGCAGGTGGCTGAGGAAGCAGCATGAAGGAAAATGACTGGGGAAGAAAAAAAACATGAGGGTAAAAATTATTTCACTGTTGGACTGCTGGCTTCAAGGTTAAAGAATGATGAAATCCCAGTAACCATTCATTCCAACTTAGTTTGTAATGCTGCAAACCTACTGCTTCACCGTTACCTGAAACTGGGAAAACATCACTCAAAGGCTCTTCCTAGAGAATCATGAGGGAGCCTGGAAGGCCAGTACCTACAGATCAGTCAGAGTTACGTGGTAGTTGTGTGGATTTCAGCTTTTATCAGCTTGCATTTGCCCTTCAGGGCATCAGACAGAGGCTATCTATCTGTTAGGCTTTGGAGAAGAGCTAAAATCTAGCTCTTTGCACAGGGCTGAGGGCAAGACTCTCACCTCTCTGTCTGGCAGTTCCTAGAGGGATGTAAACGTGTGCAGCATGTCCTGCACCAGTGATGGGCAAACGCGTGGCCAGACTTTTCTGGGGACTGCAGAGGTGCCTGGATGGGCTGTGGCAGTAGCTCTGCCTTGGCTCTAAGAGTTACAATCTTATGCCAGACAAATGGCAAATTGTTTGTGGTTTTGTTTGGTTGTTTGTTTTAAGCTGAGCAAGATTTCTGGGCAGAAAAACTGGACTGAAACATGGAGGAAGCAGAAGCGTGTGTGTGGGCACTGTTCTTCTGTTGGTTAAAAAACAACAACCTGTGTGTGCTGGTGGCTGCCTGATAACCTTGTCTGAGTTGCACATGCAATTGCTGTCCAAGTCTATCTACCTGTGTGGAGGCAGTGCAAGGACATTAAATCCAAGTAAGTTCATCACAGACCGGGCAGTTCAAATCTGCTGTTCCTTACTTTGGCCAGCCTCTGCCTCTGCTGCTGTGGTTCAGTAACAGGGCACTGTTTTGCAGTCTCACATCACTAAGTCTTTGAGGACAAAATGAATTCCTTACCTGAGTTGAAATTAATGGATTGATTGATTGATTGATTGGTAGTGATGATTGGATGTTTTTGCAAAGACGGCGAAATGTGTCATGGTTATAGAATCATAGAATGGTAAGGTTGGAAGGAGACCTCAAGGATCATCTAGTTCCAACCCCCTGCCATAGGCAGGGACACCTCCCACTAGTACAGGTCACTCAAGGCCTCATCCAACCTGGCCTTGAACATCTCGAGGGAGGGAGCAGCCACCACCTCCCTGGGCAACCTGTTCAAGTGCCTCACCACCCTCACTGTAAAGAACTTCCTCCTAACATCTAGCTTAAATCTCCCCTCTGCCAGTTTAAACCCATTGCCCCTTGTCCTGTCATTGCAAGACCTTGTAAATAGTCCCTCCCCGGCCTTCCTGTAGGCCCCCTTCAGATACTGGAAGACTACTCTAAGGTCTTCTCGAAGCCTTCTCTTCTCCAGGCTGAAGAGCCCCAACTCTCTCAGTCTTGTTTGTCAATAGGCTGTGGAGCATAAAAAGGAAGAATTGATTGAGCTGTTTTATGAAAACGAAGGACAGCGATATCTTGACTGTCAGTGCTCTTTTGTACCGTGATTGCTTTTGATTCTCAATGGCCTTTGTGGGCTTCAGTGGACTTTGGGTCAGTTACTAATTTGTCTTCAAATCTTCATGCAAATGACAACAGCAAGTTCCCAATCTGTGTGAATTCCTTCAGCTTCTGGGAAAATATTTACACTGTAACCCAAAGGCAAGTTCTGAAGCTACTTCTGTCACCCCTAGAAATGAGGATCATTTCTCAACCATTCCATGTTGTTTTCTTGCCAAACAGATAATATGAGGGGAAGGAGGTTGTGTGTGATGCTGTGTGTGCTGTCAGGTAGCCACTGGCAAACACAGACATTGAATAGACACTTTGATGTGACAGAAACTGATGTAAAATATCTAGCAGAGGATGATGGCTAAAGGCTAATGAAAAGGATACTCAGAGATGGAAAATCTGTTTCTTCAAGGTCTACTGCTAACAGAGAATCCTAGAATGGCTTGGATTGGGAGGGACCTCAGAGCTCATCTCCTCCAACCTCCCTACCATGGGCAGGGACACCTCTCAACTAGACTCGGCTGCTCAAGGCCTCATCCAACCTGGTCTTCAACACCCCTAGGCAGGAGGCAGCCACAGCCTCCCTGGGCAGCCTGTTCCAGAGTCTCAGCATCCTCACACTGAAGAACTTCTTCCCAAGCTCCAGTCTAACTCTGCTCTCCCTCAGCTTCAAACTATTCCCCCTTGTCCTGTCTCTAGACACACTCAGGATAACTCCCTCTGCCGCCTTTCTGTAAGATCCCTTCAGCTATTGGAACAGGCTGAACAACCTCAGCTCTCTCAGCCTATCCTTATAGCAGAGATGCTCCAGCCTTTGTGAAAAAGAAGCTCAAAGTTCCCCTCATTTAAGCTGTTTGTGACAAGCAGTGCTGAAGGGGTGGAACAGAGGAGCACATATAAATCTGTCCTCATGCTCTCTAAGACTTGAAGACAGCTCTGGGAGGTCCTCCCTTATAGTAGCCTTCCAGTATCTGAAGGGGTCCTACAGGAAGGCTGGGGAGGGACTATTTATAAGATCTTGCAATGACAGGACTAGGGGCAATGGGTTTAAACTGGCAGAGGGAAGATTTAGACTGGATGTTAGGAGGAAGTTCTTTACAGTGAGGGTGGTGAGGCACTGGAACAGGTTGCCCAGGGAGGTTGTGGCTGCTCCCTCCCTGGAGATGTTCAAGGCCAGGTTGGATGAGGCCTTGAGTGACCTGTACTAGTGGGAGGTGTCCCTGCCTATGGCAGGGGGTTGGAACTAGATGATCTTTGAGGTCCTTTCCAACCTTACCATTCTATGATTCCTTGCAAAAAAAGCTTTTAAGAAACAAGGTGGAGAGGTGACTTCTGTAGTCTGGAATTCAGACCCAGACAAAGCTTGGTGTCTGTAGTGAGTAAAGCCAACTTCTGTGGCAGAGCTCTGCAGGTGACAGGGAGTGGTGTCACTGTGCTGTCACCATGATGAGCTGAAGTTTTACATGCCCTGGCTGATGTGACCAAGTCAATGTTTTTTCCCCCCTGACTGCTGCTTCTCTGAAAATCATGTGCACGATCCCTGAGGTGAAGGTACAGCTTTGCTTATTGTTATTACAGATTGCTGCATTTCCCATGCCAGACACTGGAATCCTGCCTGAAAAGACACTGATCCCCTTGGAGCAGCAGTCAGAACCTGGACCCTGAAATATCCCTCAAACAGCTGCATGATGGTAAGTCCTGGGTCATCCTGAAGCAATCCTGAGCCATGACTGTTGTTTTTATCTGCTGAAAATCATTTAAAGAATGAAGAGGAACACAACTAACAGGGCTGAAAGACTAATCTTTGTCAGAGATGCAGACACTGGCTGCACTGTAGCTTCACCACAGGCATGCGTGTGACACAAAACCAGAGAGGCAAAGAAAATGGGAGTGCTCCGTGGAAGCCTGAAGAACTGGCATTTAACCCCTGGAGTTTGCAGCTTGAAGTGAACAGTGACCTTGTATCTCACAGAGGAGGAGCTGGGTTAGATTTGGTTTCAAAAAGGGCATTCAGATCAGCTGAGCTGGAGCCAATACTGAAAACAGAGCTGCCAAATTTATCATTGACCAGAAGATTTGTATGGGGCCAAAGGAGGTTGGTACAGAGAGATTAGAAGCAGATTACCAGCATGTATTTAGCTTCATCTGTTTCTAGAAGCAAATAATTAGCCTCAGGCACAACCTCACCTTTAATAAGTTTTAAAATATGAATTATTGTCACAAAAAGAGTGATAAAAATTATAGAAACTGTTGTTTCTGCCAGAAGAAATTAATTCCCACAAGAATTAAATTCGATCAGTGCAGTTTCCATAGCAGTGGTACATTTCTGCCAAAAGAAAAAGCCAATTTCAAGAAACTCCTCTAGTGCCTTACTTCAAATCCTTGGTGAAACCTGCCTAAAGAAAAAGACAATGAAAGGGACAGCACTGCCATCACAAATGGGGTCATTTATTGCTGTAGCTTTGTCACAAAATGGAGAAAATTGCTGGTCATGTTTTTTTTTAGGAGGTAAAGTAGGCTGATTAATCCTGGTTTCTGGATTCACAGGATCCTAGAATGGCTTAGTAAGGGATCTCAGAGCTCATTTCCTCCAGCCTCCCCAGCATGGGCAGGGACACCTCTCAACTAGACTTGGCTGCTCATGGACTCATCCAACCTGGTCTTCAACACCCCCAGGCAGGAGGCAGCCACAGCCTCCCTGGGCAGCCTATTCCAGAGTGTCACCACCCTCACACTGAAGAACTTCTTCCTAAGATCCAGTCTAACCCTGCCCTCCCTCAGCTTCAAACCATTCCCTCTTGAGCTTTCTCCAGACACCCTCAGGAAAAGTCCCTCTGCAGCCTTCCTGTAGGATCCCTTCAGGCACTGGAAGGCAATGAACATTCAAGTATTTTCCTTATGTTCTGTTCCCCTATATTGCTTTGAAAGACTCAGTTACAGAAATTAAGGAAAATTGAGGTTTAGAAGAAGGTTGTCCCACATCTCAGGGTAAGCAACTTATGAAGGCAAATGACAGATGGAAGCAAACTTTCTACACTGGGCTTAGACTCTCCAGATTTTTTTTATAAGATGAAGCTTTATTCTGCAGGTGCTTTTGCACTGAAGAATAGGAAAGCAGCCTTTTCATTTCCATGATGGGCTTTGTTTTTTTTTTGTCCCCAAATGAAAATTGCTGACTGCATCCAGCTTCCTCCTTTCCTGGGATAACATCTTGCCCATACTATGCCTCTAGCACTGTTTTCTTCTGCCTCCCCATCCTGTCTGTCCTCACCTGTTGTCATCTACCTGGCCAGCTGAACACAAATAATTAGGAAGCCAGAGCAGAAGTTAAGATCAAGGTCTCCAGTACATTTGTGCCACAAGATCATCTCTGATCCTCCCTTTTATCAGGGAAAGCTGAAATGATCTTAAGTGACAGGCCTGGGACAGGGTTGAGCACCAGATAAAGGATGAACTTGATGATCTTAAAGGTCTTTTCCAAACAAAAGAATTCTCTTTCTGTGATTCTGCCCTGCCACAGGGCTAGGACTGGCAGAAATGAATGGAAGCATCTCACAGAATCACAGAATGTCAAGGGCTGGAAAGGACCTCAAAAGATCATCCAGTCCACCCCCCTGCAGAGTAGGATCACCTATACCAGATCACACAGGACCTCTGGCACAGGAGATCCACAATCAGGGCTTTTCATTTCCTGATGCTCAGTGTGGCCTTATCATGGTAGGCCTAAATAGGCCAAAATAGACTTATACATGTTGTGGCTTGCCCAGACATGTTTTTCTGCTCTCCATCCCTTCTGCTATGGGGAGAAGCAATTGTGGGAAAGAGGACAGAGAACCTGGAGCCACTGAGTCTAAAAACTCTGGCTTGCCCAGACATGTTCCTCTGCTCCCCCTCCTTCTGTGCTGGAGGAAGCAACCATGGGAAAGGAAAACAAAAGCCCTGGCTTCACCTAATATGGTCAAGCAAGTGCCATCCTGATTGGCTAATCTATGTCCAAAGGCCTATTAGTCTCGGGCTGTATTGATAAAAAAGGGATGAGCAAGTAACACAATGTGCGCTCTGCTGTTGTATTCATGGTGCTGCTGCTGCCTCATTGCATCCTGAACTGCCTGGAAACTCCACTGCCTCGAGTTTACCAGGAACAGGCTCTAAATGCCTGCAGGCAATCGGCCTGCATAGCCAGCGTGACGCTGTGCCAAGACTGCACATCACATCACATCCTGCCTGCCCCTCTGCAAGGCTTCTGCTGAGTCAGGAATCAAGAGGAACCAGGCCAGAGACTGTGCAGACTCCCAGCTGCCTGAGAAAAGAGCCTGGGAAAACTCCAAAGCCTCTAACAGCTTTGAGACCACCAACAGCAACCCCTCCACGTGCTTTGGGTACTGACTGATAATATTTTGTGAGTAAATACTTAAAGCCTCTTGTAATCACTAATTGCCTTCTGCCATAAGCAGAAAGGAGCTTCCTGCATCCATCTAGTGGATAAGCAGGATCATTAACTGCAAGGGGTATAGTGACCAGAAGAACCTTCTCTTCCAGTAAAATGTTTGCATTTGCTAGTTACCTCTTAAAGTGTTCCACTTTTGCCTGTTCCCTGTGTGTATAAATTTCCAAACTGCATTTCAAACCTTGTAAATAAGTTTTCTGGCAAGATTTAATGTTAATAGATAATTTTCATAGGTATTAACAATCTTTGCCTGGATATCAAAATTAATCTAATGAATTTTGCATAATTCGTAACAGGTCTCCTTGAGAAGTGCAAATAAACCCACATTTTAGCTATGATAAAAGTGTTTACAAATCCATGCCTGAGCAAGGGGTGGGGCTAAGGTATGGTAAATATATGAGCTGCTCTAAAGGCAGGATGTGTCATGGGCTCATTATTCATCAGCGCTTCATCACACTGAGTTTATGGTCATATTAAAAGTAGAGAGGAAAAAAAAAAAGGTGCCATTGCTGTGAGTGGCTGGAGACACTCCCTCCACCCTTTGATTCTTTCAGTAAGCTGTGAGGAGGTTTGTGTGCACAAGAAAGTGTGCTATACAATGCCAGCCTTTCTTCTCCTCTTCAATTACTCATACTGTGCAGTATGTAACCAAAAAAAATAAAAATTTGGGGCTTATTTTGCTCTTCAGAAATAACAGCGCAAGGCTGAGAGGCAAAGCTACACTGTGAATGAGTTCGCCAGGCACTTCTGGAATTTATGTTTGTAGTGGATTTTGTTTTGGAATGCCAGCATCTCTCCTTCTGTGCTGCAGGCTGGAGTTGTTACTCTCACAGAATCACAGAACATCGAGGGGGCTTGGAAGGGACCTCGAAAGCTCATCCAGTCAAACCCTGCTGCCAGAGCAGGATCACCTATACCAGATCACACAGGAACACATACAGGTGAGTTTTGAATATCTCCAGAGAGGGAGACTCCACAACCCTCCTGGGCAGCCTGTTGCAGTGTTCTGTAACCCTCATGGGAAAAACTTCCTCCTTATGTTAACATGAAACTTCCTATGTCTCAGCTTCCACCCATTGTCCCTTGTCCTGTCATTGGGCATCACTGAGCAGAGCCTGGCTCCATCCTCTTGGCACTCACCCTTTACATATTTATAAACATTAATGAGCTCACCCCTCAGGCTCCTCCTCTCCAAGCTGAAGAGCCCCAGCTCCCTCAGGCTCTCCTCATAAGAGAGATGTTCCATTCCCTTAAACATCTTTGTGGCTCTGTGCTGGGCTCTCTCAAGCAGTTCTATGCCCCTCTTGACCTGGGGGGACCCAGAACTGGATACAGTACTCCAGATGTGGCCTCACCAGGGCAGAGTAGAGGGGCAGGAGAACTTCTTTCAACCTACTAACCACAGCCCTTTTAATACACTCCAGAATGGCATTGGCCCTTTTGGCCACCAGAACACATTGCTGGCTCACAGTCAACCTCCCATCCACTAGGACTCCCAGATCCTTTTCCCCTTTGCTGCCTTCCAACAGGTCAGTCCTCAACCTGTACTGATCCGTGGGGTTGTTCTTTCCCAGGTGCAAGACTCTGCACCTGCCCTCTCCTATGTACACAGGACAAGGCAAACTGCTGCCTCTGAGTCCTGACCTCCACAAAGCAGTGACTATTGTCCTGCTGCATGAGGGTCTGCAGGCTGGCACTGGGGAAGGAGCCTGGGTCCCTTGGAGGGACTGGGGCAAGATGAAGAGTTCTGCATGAATGGACAGACCTCATGAGAATATGAGGCTCCACCACACAATCACAAGTTCAGTAGCTGACCTCCTTCCCTAGGGATTGTTTCTAAATCTTCTAGGTTTTTACTCCTTGAGAAAAAAGGATGGATTTTAAATTCCTGGCCACCACACACAGCAAGGAGGAATGTAGGAGACTGAGTTCACAGAATCACAAAACGGTTTGAGTTGGGAGGGATCGTCAAGATCATCTAGTTCTGATCCCTGCCATGGGCAGAGGCACTTCCCACTAGCCCAGGTTGCTCAAGGCCTCATCCAACCTGGCCTTGAACACCTCCAGGGAGAAGGCAGCCACAACCTCCCTGGGCAACCTGCTCCGGTGTCTCACCACCCTCACCGGAAAGAATTTTTTCCTCATATAAAATGTAAATTTTCTCTCTTCCAGCTCAAGGCCATCACCTCTTGTGGTATTGAAGGTCTTCAGATCCTCTCTGACTGTGACCTTCGAATGAGGCTATGGCATTGCTGCCACACAACCAGGGGCCAAGTTAAGAAATGGACACGAGATCTGCAGGAAGGACACAGAAGACAAAATAGAAGGTGTGTGCCTGAGCATTTACATCTTGTGCTGATATCCACTCTAAAGAGTTCAGGTGGGTTTGTTTTGCCAATGTCCTTTGGCCATTGCATCCTGAAATTATTTGGTGCAGCCCAGAGGGCAAATTGTGTCCTAGGCTGCATCCAGAGGAGTGTGGCCAGTAGGGCAAGTGAGAGGATTCTGCCCCTTGACTCTGCTCTGCTGAGACCTCACATCCAATCCTGCCTCTACTTCTAGTGTCCCAGGCATAAGGACACAGAACTGGTGGAGAGAGTCCAGAGGAGGCTGCAAAGATGATGCAAGAGCTGGAACACCTCTGCTATGAGGACAGGCTGAGGGAGCTGGGGCTGTACAGGCTGGAGAAGAGAAGACTCTGGGGGGACCTTCGAGCTGCCTTCCAACAGCTGAAGGGATCCTTCAGGAAGGCTGCAGAGGGACTTTTCCTGAGGGTGTCTAGAGACAGGACAAGGGAGAATGGATTGAAGCTGAGGCAGAGCAGGGTTGGACTGGAGCTTAGGAAGAAGCTCTTCAGTAGGAGGGTGGTGAGACTCTGGAATAGGCTGCCCAGGGAGGCTGTGGCTGCCTCTTGCCTGGGGGTGTTGAAGGCCAGGTTGGATGAGGCCTTGAACATCTGAGTCTAGTTGAGAGGTGTCCTTGCCCATGGTGGGGAGGTTGGAGGAGATGAGGTCTGAGGTCCCTCCCAATCCAAGCCATTCCAGGATTCTGTGGCTCTATGATCACTGACGCTGTTCAGTTGTTCAAATTTCATTTCCTAGTGTAAGCAAAACACCAACTTTTGGGGTTTCTTTGTGTTGCATGTTTTGTGAGGTGGGGAGAGTCAACTTTTACTACCTATGGCATTATCCATCCAAGGGTTCTTCAATCACAAGCTCCAACACAACACAATAGACTGGACTGGCTCCAGAGGAATTGTTTAGTCCCATATATGATTATTACCTTGTAAACAGGATGCACCTTTAAGTTATAATTTAAATATGACAAATGGGCCAAAATCAAGAGTTTTATTATCCCAGGACGCAGCTATTACCAAGTTAACAGGAAACACCTGCAAGTTATTGTTATAATTAGAGATGGCTGAAACATGGGGAAATATTTTGGTTGGGGAAAAAATGGAATGATTGAAGTTATTTTAATTCTGAAAATAACAGAATTTTATGGATTCTTTTTACTGAAATCATGTTTTAGCATTGTCACTTGTAGAGGATAAGTGAAGTTTTCCACTGAGAAGTAGCTGTTGAAAGAGGAAATGTAAGGCCATGACAATTTAAAGCCTCTTTGAAGCAGTGCTCAGAGGTTTTGTTTGACAGAAGATTTAACAGTGTGGGCAGCTTTGTTGGTCAACAGCTTTTCTTCCTTGAGAGAAGCATTTTTTCAGTTGAAATAAGAAACCTACAAGCTTTTCTGATTATTGTTTTACTGGAAATCACAGAATGGTAGAAACACAGAATGTTAGGGGGGACCTCCAGAGATCATCCACTCCTGCCAGAGCAGGACCACCCAGGGCAGGTCACACAGGAACACATTCAGGTGCGTTTGGAATGTCTCCAGAGGAGACTCCACAACCTCTCAGGCAGCCTGCTCCGGGGCTCTGGCATCCTCCCAGGGTTTTCCCTTCTGTTCCTGTGGCACCTTCTCTGCTCCAGCTTGCCCCCATTGCCCCTTGTCCTGTCATTGGACATCCCTGAGCAGAGCCTGGCTCTGTCCTCTTGACACTACCCTGCACATCTTTATCCACATGATTGGGGGCAGTGCTCAGGCTCCTGTGCTCCCAGGTAAACAGCCCCAGCTGCCTCAGCCTGTCCTCACAGGGAGATGTTCCACTGCCTTCAGCACCTTTGTGGTTCTGTGCTGGACTCTTTCAAGCAGTTTCCTGAGGTCCTTTTTAAACTTTTAAGGTCCCTTTTAAGTATGATCTTTTAAGATTCCTCCCAATCCTTAACATTCTGTGATTCTGTGAAGTCAAGTAAAGGACTTTTCAAAAGCTAGATGACACACACAGTCTGTTCAATCTTCTCTGACCTGATTGGGAAAAATGTACTTTATAAATGCACTTGTAAAATACATGATCACTAATTTAAAGCAGGACAAACACACTGCTGCTGTATGCGACATTACAGAAAGATCAGAAATGCAAACTGATCAGAAATGCAGACTGAAAACTGTGATGAACAAACACAATATTGAGTCATCTACATCCTTTACTTCTTGCCATCTTCATAGAATCCTAGAATGGCTCAGGCTGGAAGGGACCTCAAAGATCACCTGCTCCAACCTCCCCACCATGGGCAGGGACACCTCTCAACTAGACTCAGCTGCTCAAGGCCTCATCCAACCTGGTCTTCAATACTCCCAGGCAGGAGGCAGCCACAACCTCCCTGGGCAGCCTATTCCAGAGTCTCACCACCCTCACACTGAAGAACTTCTTCCTAAGATCCAGTCTAACCCTATTCTTCCTCAGCTTCAAACCATTCCCGCTTGTCCTGTCTCTAGACACCTTCAGGAAAAGTCCCTCTGCAGCCTTCCTGGAGGATCCCTTCAGGTACTGGCAGGCAGCTCTAAGGTCCTCCTGGGGACTTCTCTAGGCTGAGCAACGCCAGGTGCCTCAGCCCCTCAAGCTCCCTCAGCCTTTAATTGTCCTTTCCCTTTAAATTCAGATTTGCTTTCTAAACATGCAGAGGTTCAATGTCTTGATCCTGGCTCTTGTTATGTTATCATTATTGGCTTTTTAGTTGTGTTACAAGCAAAGGTGAATAAGAGCAGTGACTGGAACACATGTTGCATCTCTTTTCTCTGCTCCCATCAGCCTTTCCCATTGTGCATGCAGTAGCAGGAGCGGCCACGGCTGAGTAATCCAAATGAGTCAGTTTCTATCTTTAGTGAAACAAGCCTCTGTTCAGTGCTCCCCTTTGCCAAACAGCAGGCAGCAATGGCAAGGAGGTAATTGCTCTGCTGACACATGCCAAGGCTCAGATAAGAACCAAGCTGGGTCCAAGCAGTGTATTAGCAAATTCTCCAAGCACTGACTCTGCAGAATAAGATTCAGCATTTTCATCCTAGATAATATCCTCTAATTAAGCAGTGCACGGTGCTTTACACTAAATACAGGGCTTGAATAGGACTTGGGGAATGGGATAATGGAGGCTTATTAGGTTAATAAAGAATCATGTGTTCCAGGGCTGACTTAAAAACACGATTAGACTCCCTTTAAAATAGGCCAAAGTATTTCAGATTTAATCACTGCCCTGGAGGTTATTGAAATTATGAAATAGGTTTGGCAATTGATAAGCAACATCATTTGTGCTCTTCATAAGATGAAAATGCTCTGAGGAAACACCAGGAACTTTGGTGGCTAAAAGCCACCTTAAAACAGCCACAGAGCCTGGGTACCTTTTGTTCAGCAGTTGGACAATAAACCTTTGATTACAAAAGGGAGAGACAGGCTCTAATGCCATCTCAGCTTCTTACAGAGAAGAGAAGCTAGAAAGGATCTGGGGGTCAGAAGGATGCCCATGAGCCAGCAGTGTGCTCTTGTGGGGTTCTTTAGCACAAGAGCTGCAATTCAGTCCTGAAGGGATCTTACAGGAAGGCTGTAGAGGGACTTGTCCTGAGGGTGTCTAGAGACAGGACAAGGGGGAATCACAGAAATGTTCCAGTTGGAAAAGACCCTCAGTATCATCAATCCAACCAATATACTTACTCTACAAAGTTCATCCTAAACCATATCCTCAAGCACCACACCCAAATGATTTTTAAACACACCCAGGGTTGGTGACAACCACCTCCACGGGCAGCCCATTCCAATACCTTACCACTCTTTCTGTGAATGGTTTGAAGCTGAGGGACAGCAGGGTTAGACTGGGCCTTAGGAAGAAGAGCCATTCTGGGATTCTGTGATATTTTTCCTCTACTCCCCAGAGTGGCTGGATTAACAGAGCAGTTTCCTCAAGTTACTTGCTGACAAACACAAGCAGTTATTACTTCTAGAAATAATGTGCTGAAGAATCAGCAGCAGCTGAAGGTGGCTAGAGACAGGACAAGAGGGAATGGGTTGAAGCTTGAGCAGCTGAGTGTAGTTGAGAAGTGTCTCTGCTCATGGTGGGGAGGTTGGAGAAGATGAACCCTGAGGTCCCTTCCAACCTGAGCCATTCTGGGATTCTATGATCACTGTCAGGCATTGTCAGGTGGCTGCTGGTGTTTGGATGCAGATGTCCAGGCACAGGGAGCCTATTTTCAAAGCTTTGTGCTAGGTGTGTAGGATTTCCTGCATGGACACTAACTACTAGAGTACTCAGTCCCACAAGAGGATGGAATTTTACTTTCAGCAACTTGAAATAATTTCTGGACTAGTTTGGCATTTGACAGCAGTTCCTGGACCTCTCCTTGAGTCTTTCATTGTGACTGGATAGCACAGTATCATACGTGACACTGCCTGGCTTCCCAGTTATTTCTTTCTGAGGGAGCACTTTTTCTTCCACAGCCCTCCCTGAAATGCATTTGCTGTGCCAGCAGTCTGGGCCATTATTCCTGCTTTTTATCAATTCAAATTCTCCTTAGCTGATTACATTGCAACAGAGGAGCCAAACCCCCCAGGGGGTTGATCAGGAGGCAAAAAGCTCACCTGAAATCAAAGGGAATTGCAGCCTAGAGGCTGGGACTGTCTGCCAGGAATACTGAAAAAGCATCATCAAAACACAGCATGCCGTCACCTTTGTGGAACCACAACAGCCAAAAGTGGTTCAGCCTTTTTAGTGGAAATAATATTTAAAAAGAAAACATACTGGAAGGGTGGGAACTCAGCTGAGGGAAGAGTCTGAAGGCAAAATTTGGCTCCTGTGACTATTTTGGTGCATTTCCAGGTGATTATTTCTAGGACTGGAGCTGGCAGAGCTCTTCTTTGCAGATCTTCTCAGATTCATTTGAATTTTCTCACATTTTAAAAAATCAAATATTCATCAAGCTTTTTATTTTATTTATTTATTCCCACCACCCCCCCACCCC